>PVIJ01003161.1:0-141291 GCA_004024925.1 Scalopus aquaticus
AAAGGGGGGAGGGCGGGGATTGAGAGAGAAAGAAAAGAGATCCCACCACCCCTGCCTCAGTGAGAGAGAAAGAGAGGGAGAGAAGGAGAGAGGTAGATCCCCTCAGTAGCCTGGGCAGGGCTCCAGCTCTGAGTGCCAGTGAGCTCCAGCCTCTAGACCTGGCCTAGCTCCGGGGCCGCAGCTCACTGGGTTAGTTTCTCACAAGCAGATTCCCTGATGCCTGCAGCAACTGAAGAGGAGAGACTCACCTGTCTCTTCCTCTACTTGCCTTTGGATTTGAGCCTCTAGGCTTAAAGGTGGCTTCAGGATGATGGGGTAAGTTGGAGGCACTCCAGCCGTCCTTCCTCAGCCCGCCCGGATTAGAGCCCCAGGCATGTCTTGAACACACCAAAGGCTCTGGTACCCGTTTTCCATTGCCTCATCACACACTGTCATAAAGGCAGTAGCTGAAGGCGACATTCACTTATGATCTGTTTCTGTGGGTCAGGTGTCTGCGGAGAGCTTTGCGTGGCTCTGATTGGCTCCCGCAGTCTGCAATCTGGTGTCAGTTGGCACTGAGTTTGTCATCGGGGTGTAGGGTCCTCCTCCAAACACAGTTTCTTGCAGTTGTAAGAATGAGGTGCTTATTTTCATGCTGTATATTTTCTGGGGGTCACTCTCAGCTCCTGGAGATGCCTTTTGGGGCCTTGCCATGTGACCTCTCCACAAAGCAGCATGGCAGATTGATTTTTTAATTTGGAAGGGAGCAGTGAGTTGTGACCCTGGCTGCTTGGCCCTTGGTGACGTTCACGATCAAACAAAGGGTGCCAGAAAAATCTAAGCCTGCTTTCCCAGAGCAGTGGCCCACCTGTGAATGCACCTTGACAGCTTTCCTCATTTGTTGATTTTTATTTTCCATCCTCCCACACTTCCTGGGGTCAGTGCCTTAATACACTGCTTGCACCCAAATTGCTGTATCAGGATCTGCTTTGGGGGGAAAACTTTCCTTTAGTGTCCATTTTGTCTTCTTGAAGCAGCCCTGCTAAGCCTTTTTGAGTCCTCTCAGGTCTCAGTCACCTGGCCTCACCCAGCCCTCCTGGGGAACTCACCCAGCCTGTCTACTGAGCTGGAACGTGGAGGCTGCAGCTGCTTCCCTCCCTTCTTTCTCCTCCCCCCTGCTCCTGTCTCCTTTCTAGTGTCCAGAGAAAGAAGCTTCCTCCTGCTGACAGTCATACTTTTTCTTTCTTGTCTCGCTTCCTCCCAAGTCACTGTCTCTTATTTCCACCCAAATACAGGCTCAAGCCTCCGCTGATGTAATTCTTTCTTTAACCCACCTAATGCACCCAACTTGAGCCACTTTCCCTCAGAATGCAGTCTGCACTCCCAGCTTCCACTGGTGCAGTGGCCACATACTTCCCAAGCCAGGGGTTCCCTCTGTTTCTCTTCCCTGCCCAGATGACCTCAGGAACCAACAGACTCCTGCTAGCAGTTGCACGGCCTTTCTGCGTTGGGTTCTCGTTATCTGTTGTCACTGTAGGAATCGAAGCTCCTACTCCTCATCGAAACTCTCTTCTCTTCTGGTCTTTATGAAAGTGATCTTTTTCAGGTTTTCTTTGTTGAACAACTGTTTTGACTTCCTTTTCCTTTGCGCCCTCGTGTGGACGTCCCCAGCCTCTGCCCCTCTTCCTCCTGCGGGCTTGCCCTGGGCTGTCCCGCCATGCTGATAACCTCTTGGGCGCCCTGCTGCTGCTGCTCAGCTTCTCATGGCCGCCGCCACTTCACGCTCTCCTCCTGCTTCCACACCCGTTCCACCCTGAGTCAGGGGTGATTCAGTTGGCACTAGTCCGTCCTTCGAGAAATGTGGCATCAGGGCAAGCACGCTGTCAATGGTTTCTTCATTTTAAATGAGCCTCCACTTTGTGTGACCAGGTGTCCCCAGGCCCAGTGACAGCAGGAGCTATGGTCACCGAGCACACTTGCCAGCCCATGCTGAGGGCTTCTTGCGGGTTCCACTCTTTCCTTTTTCCTTACGATGGTCATTTGGGGTAAGAACTTTCTCTTCACATTTTTCAAATGAGTAAATTGAGGCCTGCACACATGAAGTACTTGACCCGAGTAGACTTCCATCCCCCATCACCTTCCCTTTTTGCTGTCTACACCACTTTCCTCCTGCTTTATCACCCATCCCATCCCAAAACGCTATACCACATCTTCACTGCCTTCACATGACTGTAACACAGACTCCCAAAGAGTCCAAAATAGACTTCTAGTCACCTCAGTCTATGGACACTCCCCACCCTGCGGCCAGAGTCCCTCTCAGCAGCCTCCTCTGACTCCTCCCTAACTCTGGGATAAGGCTCAATTTCCTTCCCGGTGATCCTGGTTCTGTCCTCTGCCCCTATCAGGCTTCCCAGCCCCCTCCCGCTCCCCATGGCCCAGGTGGACGCCTCCCTCCCACTCTCCCACGAACAACCTTGCGCTCTGTGTCCTGGATTGTGTGCGGCATTTTTTTCTTTCTGAGACTATGCAGGGTGCCCTCCCCCTGCTCTGAGAAGTCTATTGATCCCTTGAGGTCCAGCTTAACTGCCCCTCCATGAACAGTCTTCTCTTGTGTGCCCCCAGTCCACTGTGCTCTTGTGTGTGTGAATGTTGCTCACACCCCACTGTGAGCGCCTTGAGACTGGGGGCTCTGCAGGCCCTGATTTTGAATCTCCAGTGCCAGCACCGTGCCTCATTACTGTAAGACAAATGAGAGAAAGCTCATTTGAAGCTTGTTCCCACGTAGTATCTTACTTGATCTTGACAATGAGACTGAAGAAGAGGGGAGCCTAAGTGATGGAGAGAAGGGATAAGAACTCAGGAAACAGGAAGAATAGTTGTGTTCTACCAGGGAAAACTGGGAAGATGACATCATTCCCTGTTACAGTTTGCTCAGGCTGCCATTAGGAAGAGTCAGACTGGGTGCCTTAAGCACTAGATATGTACTTTTTCACCACTTTGGAAGTCAGGTGTCCTTGATCTAGGTGTTGTTCTGAGGCCTCTCTCCTTGGCTTGTCCATGGCCACCCTGCCTATCCTCACATGGTCTTCTCTGTGTGCCTCGTTTCCTCTTCTCATAAGGATGCCATTCTTACTGGATTAGGACAGACCTTAATTATCTCATTTTAACATCAACCGCTTCAAAAACCTGTCTTTGTATACAGTCATATTCTGAGGTACTGGGTATTAGGAATTCCACATAAAAATTTGGGGGGTGGGGAACACAATTAGCCTACAGCACTTCCACTTTGTAGGGAGGCAGGTGAGGAAGTCCCCCGGGTGGCCTTTGAGCATCACCATATACTTCCAGTAGGGGGTGTGGCCCTCACCTCTCCACCCCTCTGCCTTTTTTTTTTTTTTTAAGATTTAGTTATTTACGCATATAAGCTGGGGTGTAGGCCAGAAGTGTGGAGGGGGTGAGAGGATTCATCAGAGACGGAGTGGGAAACAAGACGAGCAGATTGAAATACACTGTGAGGGGAGCAGTGGGCGAGGCAGGAGAGGTCTGCTGTGCCATGACCAGGGATGGAACTTGTGCTGCAGTGGCTCTGGATAGCCTCATAGTGTTATGACTTAACCCAGTGGCCACCAGGGAGGCCCCCCTCTGCCTTTCTAAAGTACCCAGAAGGGCTTATGACTTTGGCCAGCCCCATCCTTCCAGCCTCCTCACAAGTTCAGGGTCTGCCTAATAGGTCCATGGGTGTCTCAGACTTCCAGCTGTCTTGCTTTGAACAGGTGGAGTTGCAAGGGTGCCTCTTTGTCCTCTTGCGGGATGCCCTCCCTCTCCAACTGTCTTTGTAAAGGTGACTCCTTCAAGGCTCTCTTCATCCTGTCTCCCTGCTCACGGCCCTCATCCTCCCGACCCAGCTACCTCTGACTAGTGTGCTCCTCCCTCTTTGTTCTGGATTAAGTCTCTTCTTGTTCTCTAATCATTCACCTGTGAGGTCTTGTCGCTCCACAAACACTGCCAGGCTTTGAAAGCAGCAACTGGGTGTCACACCTTTGTTCCTCACAGCCCTGACTCAGCTGCCTCCATGTTAGGCACTCAATAAATACCAGCTGAGATGAAGTAGAACATAGAAATGCTTCCGTTCCATATACTCACTGTACAGAATGAAAGACAGCACTAAGCTCTGGGCCCAAACCCTCTGCCTGTCGTTTTCTCTAGCTTTTCTCTGATTTACTCCACCTACCCCCCCTTCAAAAGGCTGAAGTGTGGAGGAAGAGTGGGGGGAGCGGCATCTCCAAGCACATTCCAGGAGGCAGCTAACCCCCTGAGACCTGGCCCAGCTCCCTCACCTGCATGGGGACACCCAGGGGATCCTTGAGCCCCCTGTCTTCTCTGCAGGCCCACCTCATCACACCTTCATGAGGGCCTACCCCCTTCCTCTCTCCCTGTCCTTCCTTTCCAAACACAAAGCGACTCCTAGGACAGGGCCCTGGTGCGTTTTGCTTCTCTGCCCTCGGTCCCACCAGGGGGCAGCAGGGCTCGCTTTTCCCAAGTCTCACGCCTCAGGTCCATATTCAGGTCTACAAAGACTTTTCCCAGAATAGGTCTCTGAAAGCACAGTCTAGAGCTGAGTGCTTTGAAAAATGTGTTCTCTTATAAAATAACTTCGAGAACGCTACTCCTTGAACTTCCTCTTGGGAATTCACGTTGAAACAAGCGCGTTGATGGCTCTGAGAAGTCCCACAGTTAAGAGGCCTATTGATCTGTACTTAACCCGCTTTCCCAACTTCGTGCTTACACTCTCAGCCCCTCTTTGCCCCCCCCCCGCACTTAATAACTTTTAATATTTGGGCACAGGTGCGGGATTTGCTAGTTTTCAAGTGGCCGATGGAGGCAGGGGAACACCAGAAGAGGGACTGACAGCTGCAGTGCTGGGGGTTAGGGTCCAGCTCATCAGCCTGCCTGGGCTCTTGGATCCATTTGGGAAATGGGCCAGAGCAAGACTCCTAGGCCACGGCTCCTTGGACTCTGGCGTGGTCAGAGGCAGGGGGAGAAATGACATTTCAGGTGTGGCAGTATAAGGCTAGGCTGCCTTCCTCCTCGCCTTCCACAGATTTTTTTTCTGTTTGTCTCCAGCCTTGCCTATACACCCCCTGTCTGCTCCTCTCAGCTCAGCCTGAGTAAAGACCCTGAAACCTTAAAGCTCAGCCCATGGCTCAGGTCACCAGAGTCTGGGAAAGTTGAGCCCCCGAGGCAGCAGTTAGAGTGAGAAGCAAGAGCTGTCAGGACCTATATCCATAGACTGATGTTCTTCTGATGAAATTTCTCCTGTGGCCTCAGGCAGAGTAGAAGGGAAACAGCTTGAGTCCTCAGAGCAGCAGCCACCTGCTCCAGAGTACGGGGACGTGTTGGAGGCCCGCGGCTCTTAGGGGAAGTCTCTGTTCTCCAGAGAGAGCAGAGGCCCCTATTAAGCCAGGACTGTCTTTGGGGTGCATCTTGAAGCACCTCCCTTCCTGCCCTCATCCCTCCCAGCCCCATCCTGGTGCAGCGGGTGGAGGTGCTGTGACCTGCCGTAGGCATGCTGGAGTGCACACCCAATCAGGACCCTCCACTGGCTCCCACTGGCAGCCTCGGTGATGAGGCATGTCACGACGCTGTGCTCCTGGGAGAAATGGCTCCCCTTGGCTTAATGAGGGGATGCAGACTGGGTAGAGCAGGGACCACATGGCTGGGGTGGAAAAGGCCCTGAGGAACCCAGCTGAGTGGCAATTACAGAGATAGATTTCCTGTTCTTTTCAATATCTCATAATTAATACAGAAGCCGGAGCAGTAGGCCTGGTGAGCAAGCCCAAAGGAGGAGGTAAAAGGACCACAGGGCTCGCCAGATGCCTTGGAATGCTCTACTTTCCCTCGGAGGTAGGTGCGCTGGGATCTGAGCCAGCGGCAGTCATTTCGGCAGCTTGATTACAAGAGACAGAGAGGCAGGGTGCGCAGCTCAAATAAAGTCCCGAACACCCCAGGCCTGTGCCTGTTGCTCCCGCTCACACATCAGCCTGCACCACCCCTGAGAGCTGCTGGTCTCCCCACTGTGAGAGAAGAGAGGTGGTGAGAAGGGGGTGCCTGATTGCTAATGTGCTGGGCACAGGGACCACAAGGGGCTCTGGCACTGAGGGAAGGCTGTGGTGGGGGCAGCTATGTCTGGAGCCTGGCAGACCCTGCCTCTGCCCCCTGCTGGTCTTGGGCAGTTATCGAATTTGACGGAAACTTCCAGTTTCCTTCTCTGTAAAACTGGACCATGACGCTTGCACTTATTTGTTTTACAGATAGTGTAAATATTTCAATACATGCTAAGGTGTATTCTAAGTGCAGCAAGGAGAGCAGTGAGCAGCACATAAAGTCTGTCACTTTAGGATGCTGTTTGTCGGCCATTGCAGGACAATGAACAACTTGACACTTGCATACAAGTGTCGGGTGGTGACAGTCCTAAGGAGAAGAGAAAAGCAGAGGAAGGGGCCTCCCTGCTGGTGCAAGGGATTAAGTCTCAGCACTATGAAGCTATCAGCAGCCACTGTGGCATGAGTTCAATCCATGGCCAGGGAGCTTCCCACATGGCACTGCAGACCTCTCCTGTCTCGCCCGCTGCTCCCCTCAGCAGTGTACTTCAGTAGATCTGCCTGTTCTGCTCTCCACTCTGTCTCTGGTGAATCCTCGCACTGCCCCCCACACCTCTGGCCTACACCCCAGTTCTTGTATGCATAAATAAATGAATCTTAAAAAAAAAAAGCAGAGGAAGGGCATAGGGAGAGCAGAAGAGTAGTTCTTCGCTAAAAAAAAATGGTCAACAAAGCCAGCTTCAGTGAGGTGGCGCTTGAACAGAAAGAGATGAAAATGATAGCCAGCCAGGGCAGTAAGGAAGAGTGCGAAGGTTCTGGGGTGAGTGCCTGGCAAGTCCATGAAAATGTTTTGTGTGGCTGGAGGGGTGGGGATGAAGGAGAGAGGAGAAGGCAGAGAGGGTGTGTGTGTGTGTGTGTGTGTGTGTGTGTGTGTGTTAGCATGTTAGCATTCTTGTCTGGCTTTATTGATGTGATGGAATTTAGAGAGAAATCCAGTCAGTGGTTGAAGCAAGGAGAGTTTACTGTGGATCACACAACTGCCTGAGCCACCCTCTGGGCTAGAGAGAGTGGGGGTCCTGGTTTTATGAAGTTGGTCACCAGGGCCAGGTAGCAGGATGTTGGCTGGACAGGGTTTCATGCTTTTCAAAACTAAAAGGACCAAGTATTAACTTGTTATTAAACAGGAAGGTAAAGTCACAAATGAGAACCAGGTTCCAGGACCCTGTACTATATATAAGGGTGGTGAGAAGTTGAGGGTTATTCTGAGTGCTATAGAAGGCCATCTGGGACCTTGATCAGAAGAAGGCATGGCCTGGAATACATTGTAGAAGACTCACTCTGGTTTCTTGGTGGAAAATATATTTTAAGACTAAGTGGAGAAGCAGGAAGTCTCTTCCACCAGTGAGAGATGGTAACTTGGTCAGTGGTGGTTAGGAACAATTAGGATCTGCCTGTATTCTGTAGGTAGGACCTATAGAATTAGTCAATATTAATAGTAGGGTTGTGAATAGTGAGACACAAAGAAATGACCTCAAGAATTTGTCCTGGGCAATGAGTAAAATGGAATTGTCATATTTTGACAACTATGAGAGAAGATTTCAGTTGTAGAGGTTGGTGCTACAGTCAAGAGTCTGGCCTTAAGTGTGCTAAGGTGCAGAAGCATGTTAGACACCCAAGTGGATGTGGACAGTGGACAGCTGCCTATAGAGTTTGGTTGCCCAGAGGAGAGGCTGGGGCTGGGGAATAGGTTGGCACCATCAATGTGTAGATTTAAAGATCTAAGGGCTGCATACGAGCCTCACAAAATTGCATGAAGATAGAGATGAAAACAGATCTTCAATGTTTAAAAGGCAGTAAAGTGAGAAGGAACCAACAAGGAAGCTGAGATGTGCTAAAGATGTGGGGCACAGTACAGAGTATCCAGTCAAACAGCCCCCGTCACATCATAATCATCACTTTTTATGGTTAGGGTACAAGAAAATGAAATTTCAAGCAGAAATAGCAAGAAAATCCTCTTTTCTTTCTGTTTTCTCTCTGGTTCCCCATTGCCCAGGGGCTCAGACTTCCACTTACTTAATGAAAACACAGCAATAAAACTTCTGAGTGCATGAGAATGGCAAACCTGTAACTCAGTCAAAAGCCGTGGTCTTCAGGCAGAGCTAGCGAGAATGATCCCTGAGCTGGGTCATGATAAGGAGCCAGGAATCTGACCAGGCCTTCCCCTCTTATGAACTCAGGGTGTGACATGAGGCCTGCCAGTTCGTGCCTCCCGTCATTGAGGAGGGTGGCGGCTTCCGTTCAGGTAAGAATACTGACCACTTCCTCCATTTTCCTACTCGGGTGGCGTCTCTGCCATTTGCTTTTCTTGTTACCAATGCATGTGTAGCCTATCTTCAATTATTAAAGAAAGAGAATGTTTCTCCTGCCTCCCCTCTGAGACTCCGACCTTGAACTGCTAGCTGTTTTATACTTCCCGGGCTGGCAGAGAAGTGCCATTTAGGTCTGACTGCCCAGGGTACAGTGTCCCAGCTACCCCTGAGGGCTGTGAGACCTATGGAGCTCACTGGACCACCAGACGCCAATTACTTCAACCATATTAGTTTATTTCCTTGCATGATTATGTTCCTTGAAATGGGTTTTAGGAATCATGCCCTTGGCTTTAATTAAACACGCTTGACAGTCATGCAAAGTTCACTGCTGCATTTCCAGAACCATTGCTTCAGACACCATCCTGTGTCATTCTGGGAAAGCCTTTCCAAATATTTTTGTGGCGCAGAAATCGATAGGATATTAATAAAAGAATTTATTATGGGGAAACTTTGTGAGTTTAGGGGAAAAAAAACAGGAGTCTTATTAAAGAGGGTTTACTACTAACAAGTATTGTGGATCTCTTGAAAGGGGATAATATCTGCAACATTTCCCAATTCATTGATCAAAGGATCCTATTTCAGTGGCACTTCTCTTGCAATGAGTGTTCCATACAGTCTCTGGATGTTTTGTATTCAGTCAGACCCATGCCATAGGCCGAGCCGCAGGAAGGCACAGAGAGGAGCCTGCATGAGCATTTGATAGAGGAGCCCACAGATGTAATATCTGCATATGGGCAGCTGATTTTCAATGCTCAGTGGTCTTGGGTACCTGGGCTCCCAGGAGGCTATGCAGCATCCGGGCTGTATCAGATGTCAGCTTTTGCTATTTATGCGGCTCAGTTTCAAATATATCATTCAGTGGCCCTGTCAATACATAGTGCTAAAATATTAAAAAATAATAATTTAGTATTGGGAGGGGTGGTAGAGATGTGTGTGAGCTTGCTACCTAGGAATAGGATTAAGAGTTTTCCCCTCCTCCCTGATAGTTGGAGTCTCCCTCTTTCACTTCCAAATGTGAAAACCCCACATTAATTCTCAATTTCTAGTCTCTGAAGCTCTAAGGATGCTCTGCAGGGAAAGCTCTGCTCCTCCTGTTCACCCCACAGATTGACCTGTATAGGTGTGTGTGCAGATTGCGTGCCCTCCTATTGACGTGAGGTTAATTATTTAGAGGCTAATGATTTCATTTGAAAGTGGGAATTGAAATATGTTTTGCTAATGCTTCCAAAGTGGGTGAGGGTGGAAGGAGGAAGATGGCAAATCAATGGATAAATATGATTGTCAGCTTTGGGCCCAGCCTTCTTCCCAAGGCTCCAGCTTTAGCCAGGAGGAACAGCAAGACAGTCAATACCACACACATCCTCAGAGAACCACCCAGGCCAGGCCCAGTCAGCACAGCAGTTTTGAGATGGGCAGGTGACCCTGTGGGAGATCTAAGGGAATGCTTAACTATTTGCTGTGCTGCTTCTACCTTCACCATTGGAGCTAAATTCCTTCGACTCTGAATTCTTTCTAGAGTCAAGAGCCCTTGGAAATAAGAAATCCCCAGGACAGGCCATGCTCTGCTATCAGGATCAGAATTGACTGCAGGTTTTGGACCTAGGGACAGGATGGCATATATACTGGGCTCCCAGTGTGTATACCCCTGAGGCCAAGAGAGTGGCAGTTTATGAAAAACCTTTGGGACTGTGTTACCTGTTGGAGGGTGGCTTGAGGCTCTCTCAGGGTTGACATACACAGCTGCCCTCTTCTCTTTGATGAGTTTCAGAGCGAGCACCTGGGTTTAGCTCAAGTGTCATGACCTGAGGCCCCATCCCAACCAGACAGAGGTGGGAAGAGATAGAGGGATGTGTTTGGACTCAGCCCAATCTGCTCTCCAGGCCACGGCCAGAAGGACGTAGAGTTTGTCCCCTTTAGTGGGGACCTGAGGCAGGTAACTCAAGACTAGTAAGAGAGGAGGACAGTACTATTCTCTTTGATGGAACCCCCAGTGCCAAGAGCATTACACTGGAGGTAACTCATCTTTCCCCTGCTTCTAGTCCCAGGTACTCAGAGCATCTGGAAGTTTTTTTATGGAGTCCCATCAACTCCCTGAGTTGAAAGCAGAGAGGGGTATCAGGACCCTGCAGTGAACTTGTAACTTCTCAAAACACAGCTATTTCTCAGGAGGCTCAGACTCCTTGGCCTTGCTCTGTCCGCAGAGGGTGACTCTGCACAGCAGGAGGCACACAGAGGGCACATGCACAGTGCAAGGACCTAGAGCCGGGGCCAGCCGCATGGTGACTGCCACGTAGCCAGCCCCAGACCGTGGTTCTCCTGTGGTGAAGACCTCTTTGGGCTTACATGCTGCTTGGCAGGGGCCATCTGCAGTGGGAGTCACGTGGCTCAGAGCCACCCTGCTGTGTCTGGCTGGCAGGCAGAGGCAGCCTTAGGGTGACATTTCAAGAGCTGTAAGGTGACTCCTTACCCCACTTTGCAAAGCTCCTTCGAAACTCGGTCTAGAGAAAACAAGTATGTGCATGGAGGGGGACACTGATGGAGTCTGGGAGAAGGTGATTCTTCAAGCTTGGAGGAGGTGAATATTGACAGAGCTTGCTTTGTAGTAATGTGAGCATTCTCAAGAAGGGCTTAGTAATAATCTGCTGGAGACCCTGCGGCCCCACAGGTCTCCTGAGGTGGATTGGGGCAGCGGTGATATTGTCATCCTGTGGGTGGGGAGCATGAGACACAGTTGACTGGAGGATTGGGGTACCAGCAAGAGTCAGGCATGGGAGAGATCCCTTAGCACCCCACCTTCCGCCACCCTCCTCTGTAGAATCACAGGACTACATTCACAGCAGATGCTCAATAAGTGCTCACAAAACAGATCAGGTATTTTATGCAGCAGAAAAGGGTCTGATTTGGGACAAAGGAGAAGAAGGCAGGAACAGGATTTTCCTATCTTTACAGTTTGGTTCAGGGCAGTCCCAGAAACTGCTGATGTTGGCTTACCATTATACTTAGAGGGGACTGAATGACCCCACATGACCCAGAAATACTTAGCTCTAATGTTGGTGCAAGGAGAGAACAGAACCTCTTTTCAGTTGGGAAGTTCAATTATTCAGAAAGGTCCAAGCTCCTGCAGAAGCTGGGATGCGCAGGGAGTCACCCCAGCACTAGGGAGTCACCCCATCAGTCTGACTCCAGGTAGAGTCACACAGGAGCTCTGCCTGTGAGAGTTGCCGCCCAGGTCTGACAGTCACCCTGCTCTGTGGGTGACATGGAGCCTCTCCCCAGAGTGCTTGAGCTCTGGGGTGCTTTCCCATGACAAAACTCATAATTAAAGTGCAGCGACAGCCTATTTCTTCCAACAGAATCTCTGTCTGATTCAGTCGAGGGTTTGGTTGAGGCAGAGCCTGTGGCGAGCACCCTTTTAGCTGCCATCGGGGCCTGGTACTGTGAGTTCTGTGAATTGAAGGGGACTTTTGTCCTGACAAAGCTTGTAGTTATCTGCATATGTAAACAAATGTGTGTGCAGGTGTAGATGCTGGCTGATCTTTCTGGGGAAGCATGGTTTTCCGCAGCAGCAGGCTGGGAAGACAGACATGTCATTATTCTGAAAGTCCTGTGGGGGCAGCTATCACAGTGTTACTCCGGCTGCCCACGGCCTGTACAGAACAGCGCGGTGGAGAAAGCGCTCAGAAGCACAAGCCACAGGGGGATGGGGGCGAATCCTGCTGCATTTTACATGTCTCCTAAGGGAAGAGCTTCTAAAAAGATGAGCTCAAGTAGGTGTCACTGTGGTCGAAATATGGTTTGGTTCATTCATCCCTTTAAGAAGCATTTATCCTACCAGGCAGTAGGGAGAGACACAAATGTCTTCAGCATTTGCAGGGGTATGGGGGAAGCAGCTGCATAAATTTGTCATTTTAAAACAGCATGATAATGCTATAAAAGAATTGTTTTGTTCTTTCAATCATTCAATCATCCATTCATCCATAGCAACTGCAAAAGTTTTATCCTATAGCAGGATGGGATGCCCCAAACTTGGGCCAATGACATACTAGGTGGGGAGAAAAGGATAGGAGTCACTAAGTATAACGATTACAAGCTGGAATGCATGACTTATCAGTGGAGAGGGATACGGGGTGAGCAGTGGAATTGCACAGAGGGGGTTTATTCCAAGCACCAAGATCAATTTTATCACCTGTGGTGGTATGGTTTGTGTTGATGCCTCTCGGTGCGGCTGCATCCTTTCCTGGAACATTGCTTCCTCTCCAGAAGTGTGAAGACTTCTTTCTTCATGCTGTGTCTCAGGGTCACCCAGGGGGTAGCTTTGCCATCTGCGGGTATGGTCTGCTCACTTGCTGGCCTTTCAGCCCCACTCCTGGGGGGAGGAGTCACAGCTGTGTCTCTACGGCAACTTGGCCTGATTCAGTCACTGGGTGAAGGCAGGAGGAAGGTCAAGTTCCTGATAAATTATACATTGCAGACTTACTTATTCCTGAAGTCATGTTCCCTGTGCATTTCTAAATCCAGGCACCTGGTGCTTCCTACAGAGCCATGTGGTTAGAGAGGAGATATTCCTTCTAGTTAGTCCCTTGCCCACGCTCTAGGGGTGATGACATTTGCTCAGTCAAGGAGCAGGACTCTGCCTCATTGGGAGAAGATCTCCTTTAGGCACTGAAAAGGTTCTGAATAACAGCATCTTGAACACAGCAATAACACCTTGGTAGCAGACAGGCCACAACAGAACAGAAGCGTATGCCTAATAAGCATGGAACGGTGTTCAACTTCACTATCCATCAAAGAAGTGCAAGATATAAGCTCTGCAGTTTTTTTTTTCTCTTCAAATTGATAGAAAGTTAAAAAAAAAAACAAACGCCATGCACCATGCAATTTGCTACTGAGGATGTAGGGAAAAGATGTTTTCTTCTGCTGCTGCCAGTGAGGATGTACATTGGGACAAAACTTGTGGAAGGCTAACTTGGCAATTTGTGTATCAGCAACCTTAACGTTTTCCTTCACTTTCAGCCAGTAACTTTAATTTTAGGATTTTATCATAAGGCACTAATCAAATTTATGTGCAAGATTTGTGTTCAAGAATATTTATCTCAGTCATTATGGTAATCGAAAAAATATTAGAAACTACCTAGAAGTCTCACAATAGGAGGCCAGTTAATAATTGATGGTGCAACTGAAGGATGGAAAACAGTTCATTCATTAAAAATGATTTTCTCTCTAATAATAGAAGATGATAAACATTGTTCCATGTGTCTGTTGACCATCTCTATTTCTTCTTTGAAAAAGTGTCTATTTAGATCTTCTGCCCATTTTTTATTGGGTTATGTTATTTTCTTGTTGACTTTTATGAGTTCTGTATATTTTGGATATTAACCCCTTGTCAGATGTATGATGTACGAATATCCTTTCCCATTTTTGGGGGTGTCTTTCCATTTTAATGCAAAAATCCATTTCCTTTGCTGTACAGAAGCTTTTTAGTTTGATATAGTCCTATTTATTTATTTTGCTTTTGTTTCACTTGCTGTGGGAGTTAAGTCCCTGAACACATCTCTAAGGTCTATGTCAAAGAGTTAAATGCCTATGTTTTCCACTATGCATTTTATAATTTCAGGTTTTATATGCAGGTATTTAAGAGATAACACTTCATTACTGTGAGAATAGCTATTATCTAAAAGCAAAGGAACATTAAGTGTTGGTAAGGATATGGAAAGAAGCAAACCCTTGTACAATGTAAATACAAATGGAAATTGAAAATTCCTCAAATATTAAAAAAAAAGAAATTTCATGTGATCCAGTTTTCCACCAGTATTTACTACCCCAAAATACAAAAACACTGATTTGGAGATACAAATGCACCCTCATGTTTATTGAACCACATTTTACAAGAGTTCGAGACACCCTACTTGCACATTTACTGACAAATAAAGATGTGGCATATTTGCACAATGGAATACTATCCAGCTATTAAAAAAAGGAGGAAATCCTGCTATTTGCAACAACATGGAGAATCCTAGAGGGTATTATGCTTAGCAAAGTAATTCAGATGGAGAAAGACAAACACCATATGATTTCACTCACTGTGGTACACTGAGAAAACAAACAAATGGATGAACTAAGAAAACAAAAACAAACTTGGATTCTAAGACCAATGAGTGGTTACCAGAAGGGAAGGGGGAAGTGGAGTGGGTAAACTGGGTAGAAGGGCCAACTGTATGGTGAAGGATGGAATTGGACATTTAGTGAACTTACTGTAGGGTACATAGATGGTGATTTTAAATGAGGCACACCCGACACTAAAATAATATAAGGCAATGTTACCTCAATGTTACCCTGGTGGCGCAGCGGTTAAGTGCTGCGTTGTGGAGCTGTCGGCAGCGGCGATGCGAGTTCGATGCCCAGCCGGGGAGAATCCCACATGGTGCGGCAGACCTCTCCTGCCTCGCCCACTGCTCTCCTCAGCAGTGTATTTCTGATCTGCCTATTCTGCTCCCCACTCTGTCTCTGGTGAAGCCTCTCGCCACTCCATACCTCTGGCCTGTATCCCAGCTGTATGTATAAATAAATAAATCTTTAAAAAAAATAAAATAAAAATTAAAAAAGGATTTCTCAAAAAATATTTAGTGGTAGAAGGAAATAGTAAAAAATCAGGGCGCAACATACCAGATGGAGTATTTCAGTTTTGTTAAAATTTTAACAGTTCATGGAAAAAGTGATTTAAATAACATGGGTATGTGCTTATGGGCGCACTTTCCCCTTTATAGTTTTCTATGTTTGGTATGTACAATAGATTATCACATAGTCTCTCTGAACCTCAGTTTACTGCTCTGTAAAATGGGGCTAATCAAGCCTACTTGCAGTATGGTTGTGTCAGTCAGTCACTATATTCGAATGTACGATGTGACTGGCCCATCATAATACTCACTGAGTGATTATAACATCATTGGTTGCAACTGCCAATGCCACACCCCTAGTCCAGGTACTGTGCCATAACCATTACTAAGGTTGTTTTCCCACCCTCGGCTTTTATTAATACAGCAGGATTAGTTGAAAAATCTAAGTCATTTTTAGTGAAGCTTAGCATTAACCTTTTTTTCTCACAAAGATTGATGAAACTCAGAATTTTTTTTAGTAATCTTCATTTTCACCCAGATTACAGTTGTCCTCATTCAAATTCCAGGTTCTTATGATAACCAGTTCCTTAAAACCCATGTTATCTCAGATTATTCTGTGCTGAGAAGATGCAAACTGTGTATTTACTAATTAGAGAGAATTGTAATCTCTGAGGTTGTAGTAGCTCAAAGTTCTGTTTGAAATAGAGTCATCCTCAATTAAACAGAGGTAGTGACTTTCTTTTAATGGTCTGCAGAATGCCTGTTGCTTTCCACTCTTAAGATTCACTTTATAGCACTCTTTCTCTTTCTGAGGTCTTTTGTGTTTTTTCTGGTTTCCATGTCATTATGAGGCTGAGATTTAAATTCTGAACATTTTGGTGGGAAAAATAACATCCAGATAGGGTCAGGGTTGCAAAAGATCCCTACTAAGCAAACATGAAAATTGGGCAAAATACATATCCTCTGAGATACTGTTAATCACCCCTTCTGTCTGACACAACCTAGAGTTTTGTTGTTGCTAATTCACACCTATCAACTGTGAAGGTCCAGCTAATGGGATCATTTTGGAACTTTGAATGGGCGCCCAGAAGAGGTTGTAAGGCTTAGGTAACTGGCACGTTTTCTTTTTTATGTACAAATATTGGAGATTCCTTCCGTTCTCTCTCCATTGGTCCTTCCCTTCTTCTTTCTGGTCTAATTGGCTTTATCACACAACTCATGAATGGGCAACATCCCATCTAGTAGGAAGGTGCTATCCATCTTATTTTCAAAGTGACACTTTCCCAACCCATCTGATTCACATAGAGGGGAAAAAACCACTGTCACTAGCCAAAGTGATTAGAAAAAGTTGGTGGCTACACAGGAGAGGGATATCGTGGTGAAGCACTGTGGTATATATCGATATGAGTATAAGCTCTTGACTAGTGAAGACATGCTATCTCATAAAAATGTCATGCAACTAATGCAATGAAACAGCCAACTCACCCAGTGTGGCACACTCAGTATCTTTGCATGGGCCATCTAAAGATGGCCCCCTTACATACTCCATGTTGGAAGAGAAAGGAGCGTGAATATCACAGCTGGAGCTTCCAACTGTTTCGTTGCGTAAATCGTACTTAAGTTCTAGATTCAGACAGTTAAGAATATATAAGTGGTGTATGCAGGTATGCAGGAGTTGTGGTTTGTGTGTGTATTACAAGTGGGAGCTTCCTTCAGGAAGCTCTGATTACAATCACCTTAAATTTTGGAATCCAGTTGGGATCCTTTATTAAGAGATGAGATGACTTTCAAACCCTGCTACTCATCTCTAAAATTAGTGTGATATTCACCAACTTCCTGTGTCCATGGAGTTAATGGACATGGGGTGTTCTAAAAATCGGTCATATCTGCAAGTGCCATTATTACCTCTGGGGTAAGTGTCTGCTCTACATTTGAGGGGAAAAAAATCCAACTTCTTGTGGATGCTACCTGCTTAGGAATGTTTATTTGTAATCAAGTTACAGAGGTTTTATTTTATAAATGATGTTTATTTTGGCCTATTTATGAAATAACTTTTTCTCACTGTAGGGATGTCAAAAATTACTGGGAAATTAAAAAGAAAAACAAGTTTCATCCTTAATCCCATCACATAGGAGTTAATCACTTTTAGTATTTGGTGAGTTGGCTTCTTATTTAAGGAGGAGATTCCAACCTAGGCTGGTGTTGACTTTCTTCCACAATATCAAAATTAAGAATCGTCCCCCTCTCATGGAAATTTTTACTCTCTGTGAGATAAATTTCTGATTCTTCATTTTAATATAAATTTGACCCTTTGTCTTTCCATGTCATGTTTGAGGCCTTTATGAGACTAGACATTCTGTTTCTACCTGCCTGAAATTCATTAAAGACATCCTTACAACTTTAACTGGCAATGGAGAATGCCTTCATTTTTCTCTAATGATGAGAGACAAATCCCTTTGACCCTGGGGTAGAGCGGAGCAAGGCTGTGATGTTGGAAAGGAGGCCATCTGGGAAAGGACTTACCCAACTTCAGAACTCCTCTGTGTCTGAAGTCCAGGTCCCCACCCACCTCTGACCTCTGCTGCTGGCTTATTTTCCCAGGAACAGAGTAAGCTGTAGTTGAGTCTATGGGTGTTTCAAGGTGCCTGATGCCAAAACTGAAGGACGGCTCCCTGCCCTTGTGAAATGTTACTAAATATCAGCAACTCTGATTGGGAGGGGCAGGGGGGCGGGCAGAGGCAGTGTCAGGAGAAATAATCTGATATTTCAAACTCAACTGCTGTTCTAGCCCCTGGTAATGGCTTCAGTAACTTCACAACTGATCCCTGCGACTGAGCATCAGGACTATTAAATGCTAATTGAGTTGAAAAGCTTCCCCCTCACGCTCTAAAACTCTCAGGCAATAAAGGGCTCCTGGCCAGTGTCCCGGGTTGTGTACTGGGAACAACGCGGTCAGCGGCCCTGTCCACCCTTGCTGCTATTCATCTTCCCAGTCTTGGCACAGTGGGCTTGCTATACACAGGCTTTTTCTTTCTAAACAGAATGCCCACTGCTATGGCTAAATCAATACTCTGGAGTGAGCGGTTTGCCCTCAAAACTGCTGGTGCCGCAGTCCCGAAACTCGCGGGACTGTAGTATGGGGCCGGACGTCCTTCCACTCTGTTTTTTTTTCAGATCTGCTGATTCGGCAATCCTGCGGCTTGAAATTTTCCTGGAGGAAATTTCAGGGGATGTCCCCAGGATCAATGTAATTATTTTCTTGCGGCCTGGAGAAAGATCTTCTGTGACTCTGGCTTCCATACTCCCCGTCCCCACTTTCTTTTTAAAATTCTCTTGGCCCACCTTCTCCCTCACCTAGACACCCATTCCAAAGAGATGTGGAAATCGGGGCTCAGAGGTAAGATTCTGGGAGAATAATAGTATTTTATACTTGTCCCAAAAATGGATAAACTATCATCAAATTGACAAGGAAGCTGTAATTCTCACTTCTAGTCCTACACCTTCAGCCTCCTATTCTGAGAATAAGACTACTGCCATCTTTTTGAAAATACCAAGTTAGGCATTAGGACCACTAGATTTGACAACAGGAGGATTGACTGCTGCTGAAATTCTCCCTGAACCCCTGCCTTGGGGAAACCATGCAGTTTCCTCCTGGGAGCATGGCGTGGCCCTATTCCTGTAGCATCTCTAAAATCCCACCAACATCTACATCTGTGCTTCTGGATGTCATTAAAGACATGGGACAGCAATCCTAATACCTACTTCTTATTGTGTGCTGATGATGCAGTGACACAGGACAGGTCTCTCTTCCTGCCTCATCAGATAAGCATTACTATCTGTTGCATTTAACAAGTTTGTCTTATTGCAGTTTAAGGAAAAGGAAAGATATTCCTAAGAGGATAATTAGGAAGTTAAACATCAGGTATTAACAAAGCAAGCAGGCACCCACCGGAGAGCTCCAGATCTCCGCATGCCTGCATGAAAGACAGAAAAATATCGAATGGTTTCACTTATTACAGAAATCTAGAAAAAACAATTAAGAGAGAGATATTCAGCGAGGGAGGGGGAGGATAAGGGTTTAAACTGGGGGGAAAGGGGAGCACAAGCGACTCTGGTGATGGTTCATGGGTGAATCGGTGGTGGGTAACCCACGGGGAATACTCTATAATGTAAAAGATACAAATAATAATAAACAAACAACAACAAAAAAAGAGCACACGGACCCTTGCCCAGCTCTGTTTTGTTTTACTCCTTTGTATAAATAACCCTGTACTGTGGCCAGAGCAAGATGTTGGTCTTTCATATAGGAGTCTGCTGCCCTCCTCAGTTCGTCGACAAATTAAACCACTTTCTTGCTTCTCAAACTATGTTCCTTTTATTGACTGAGGGAAACTGAGACTGGCGTTTGGTATCAATTATGTGGGAAGGAACCATTGCCACATGGTGACAATAAATAAAGTTTGTCCAGTCTTGCTGTGTGTCTGGCAGTGTTTTTATGTGTGTTCATTAAGTTAGTCTTTCCAGCAGCACTGTGCCTTCCGACTTGTTAATATGTCCATTTCACTGAAGTGGAAACTGTAGTTCATAGCCGTTTAGTAATGAGGAAAGTCCGTATTTTTATTCCCCATGCTAATACATATTGTATAATATAGATATCCCTAACTCTTTGAAAATTCATACTACCACACATCCTTTGAAGAAAACACCAGTACCTGGTTTCCGGAACGGAAAGAAATCCAAAGAATGTTTCTCCACTTTTACGACAATAGTCGAAAAGCGAAACTGGCTTAAGTGTTGCGTTGCAGCATTGTGAACGCCCAGCTCTCCGACAAGCAAGTCCAGCTGAGCTCCTTCCCGGGCATTCCTTATCCAGGCTGTGTAGGTGGCATATCATTCCTGCTTTTACTCTGCTACTGTGATTTTAGGTCTTATGTGTTATTTGGTATGGTTTCATAGGTGATTTTTTTTTGAATTGGTTGCTCAAAATATTTTCCATGTTAATTAATGGAAATTGCTTCTTCCCTTTGCACCATTTCAACTTTCAAAGGTTACTTAGGAATCCTCCAGGTTTGGATGTGGGGGTGGAAAGGTTGGGGGGTGGAGAACTTTATGCCATTGATTATGTAGAGTGAATTATATACTGTACATATTAGGTATATTTATACTTATGTGCTCTGCATTTTTTATGACTTTTACAAACACTTTGCAAGCGAGCTGTTATTATTCTCCTCTTATAGATAAGAAAGTAGAGACTCTAACAGCCTCAGAAATTCATGTTGTGTCACGGCATCACAACTAACAACTCGTTGAACAGGCGTCTGAATCCAAGTACAATAATCCTTTTTTGCAAAAACGTCAATGTACTTTCCTGCTCTAAAACATATCTTGATCAGCTGACTTAAGTAACTCTTACTCACTTTGTCACTAATATAGAAAATAAGCCATCAGTGTTTTAATAGGAATTACTAAAAGGTAGAATCAAGCTGAAACTATGAAAGAGAGTTTGGTTAACGCACCAGCACCAGCTGGCTAAATCCACCCTAGGAAAACAAGTCCCGCTTTTCAGAAACCTCTCTGGGGAGGGATGGTCTGGGTTGGGAGGACAGCACATTCTGGCCCCAGGTGCCTTTCAGGCCAGAGAACAAAGGTCACCTCTTTGCAAGTGAGTAATTCTTTCCTGAGCATTGTCTTTTGCAAACTTCTATAATGGGACATTACTTTGTATAGCCAGTTTAGACATAATGTTTGCCATGTTTCATGTTTTGGTTGAATGTAGTTTGAACCAGAAGCAATACTGGGTTAAGATAATGGTGTAAATTGGGATGTGCATGAATACTAACTTGCTAATTTAAAATAGATACACAGAGGAGAGTCTGTTCCTTTTAAAAACCCTGGCTTTAAGAGAAAGGTTGATCAGGGAACCATTTTATTTAAGTGAAGAGGAACTTCCAAGCATTATTTAGCAGTTGGTAATCCCTAATTTGTGGACTAATGTTGAACCAAGTTAATAAAAGGAGCTTAGGGAAAGATCAGAGTGATGTTTCATAGAATTCTGGAGCAAGATTGACCCTGGAGAGCATGTAGTTCAATGATCTCATTATAAAAATGCAGGCACTGAGGCTGGGGAAGACGGGCAAACTCCCTATGGTTACAGTTATATAGTTATGCACAAAAATCATGTAAATATTATTTTTTGAATAGTTGTGTGGATGGAGAGCAGGAAAAGTGAGGAACATTTACATTTCTAGTCTTTGGCCAGATCTCTCTAATACCATTTGCCTAATTCTATTTGGTACTATAGTTCCCTGATTCCCTCCTCACCCCCCACTTTTGAACATTTGTTGAACTAGTTGTAAACAATAAAGTCTTATTAAAGAAAAAAATGAAGTCAAGGTTTTTAACATTATTTATTTCTAAAAACTGTGTGATGTGATATAAAATCTATAAGCTATAACAGGTCTAGCGGTAGAAAATGATCCTCTCACCCCTGGCTGCAGTCAAAAAGCTGCCCCCCCACCCCAGGGCTCCCAGCCACAGCACCCTGGTGCTCTCTGAATATCCTGCACACGTGCAAATATGCACTTCCCTTTTTCTTTCCATTTTACACAAATGTCAGCACACTATTCATGGTGTCCTTCATCTTGCTTTTGTTATTTAGCAACATACCTTGGGGACTGCTAACATATCAGCGCCTATCCGGCTGCTCTTTTTAAACGGCTGTGTAATCTTTTATTGTCTGGAAGTACTAGAATTTATTAAACACATTTAGGTCATATTCTCTCTTGTGTTATTTCAAACAAACTGATAAATATCTTTGTACATATATTATTTCATACATGCAGTAATGTAACTGTGATATAAATTCCTAGAAATGAAATTATGAAGACAATGGAAATGTGTCTTGCATTTTATTGATACTGTCAATTTTCTATGCCGTTAACAAAGAATGGGGTGCCTGTTTTTCCACACTGTAGTCAACACTTGCCTTAGGAAGTTAGCAAGTTTTCTTTTTTTTTCAATTCAATCAGGCTAGGTGAAATTATAGGAGGTAAAAATTATCTGATTGTATTTTTTCATTTGTGTTCAGACTCAGGTTGAACATTCCTATGTTTGGAGCATATGTGGTTTCCGGATACAAACACATACTGTGAGTTTTATGCTTTATGAAATATCTGTTTATTTGTATTTCATTTAACATTTTAATCAGGAATTGATGGTGACTTTTATCTGTACTTAATTGAAATCTGATTATTGTATGATACTTTCTCATTTGCTTATTTGATTCTTTCAACATGTATTTTCTGTGTCTTGGAGACTATTGCAATTACAGGGAGTATAGTAATGTACAGAAAAGACAGGTTTCTACCTGCTTAGAGTAATCTATTCTATTTTGCTATAATGTAAAATTTGTTCATTAATTTTCTGGTATGAAATCATTCATTTCTATAGTAAATCTCATTTTTGAACATATACTTTTTATCTTATATTTAAGATTTTAACTTTGACATTTAATAAGTGAAATTAGCCTATATTTTGTTTGTGCCTTTTTATATTTCATTACTATTTTTATCAATGTAAATTTTTTTAGTAAAAAGATTTGGATGATTTCCTTCTATTTTAATGTGCTTTTGGTCAGTTTTAATAACATCAGAGGTATCTTCTCAAGTATGTGGTCATATCGCTCTGTAAAACCAGCTGGGGCTAGTACCTCTTAGAGGTGTGGTTCTTTGACATTACCTGTATTTCTTTTATGGTAACTGGTCTGTTTGGATTTACTGTCTCATTTACTTAACACTTTAGTTTCTTACATTTTTTATGTGTCTGGGTTTTCAAATATATTTGCATAAAAATGAACAAAATTTTCTCTTTGGATTTTTTGACTTCTATAGTTGAGATTATTTCTTCTTTTTAAATAATTGTGTTTCTGTTGCTTGTTTAGGTGAGTTAGAGGTATATTAATTTCATTGTTTGCTTTTGCCAGCGTACCATTTAATTATGTACTAGGTCTTTCATTTATTGTTTCCTAATTTATTAATTTTTTGTTTTATTTGTTGTTTCTGTTTAGTTATATTTTGTTATTTCTAAATTCTTTGTCGTATGTGTAATTAACTTTTCAGTCTTTTTTGGTTATTAATATTAATAACCAAAAAAGTATTTAAGATATTCTCATTTTTTAATGTACTCTTAAAGAATTTTCAATGACGCACTGATTCAGTTTTTTCCAATGATTTCTATTATGTAGTGTTTTAACAACTAAGGACTACTGATGCCAAATTGACAAATGTCCCTGTAATGCTAGAGCCAGTAACATGATCTTGAAGACTTTTGATTAGAGGACTAAAGATTAAGATTATAAATTTATTTGAAATAATTTTCTACTCATATTTAGGAGACTGAAATCAGGTCTGATTAAGCTAAGTTTGATAATTTTCAGAAGTACCAAATTGCATTATAGTTTGATTTTCTTGTTATTTGGTTCCTAAACACTGTCTTTTGAATTAAAGTTGGTGTTGAAAAAATTGACATTTTTTTCACTAAGTCATTCTTAAAGAAGAGAAAATCACTATGGTTTCCTTTAAAATAATCATTTTAAGAAAAGCTGACTGTGCTGTAATTTATAGGGAAGAAACCATAATTTAATTTTTATCAGTGTATTTTCATCAAACACAGTTTACCAGAAAGACTCCAATAGTTCAGCAACACCCCCCCCACATTCTCATGTAGTAACATTACTCAGACTCAAAATATATTTACTGAGAAATATTTTATATTCAGCTCAGCACTGATGAATTCAGACACATTAACTCATGTAATAATCCTCTTAATACTGCTTTAAGCTAGGCATTGATATACCTTTCTTTTAAAGTTATGGAAATTAAACCTCAGGGAAGGTTCTTTGCTCTTGGTAGGAAAGGACATAACAGGGAATCAACACTAGATCTTCTGATATTTAAAAGCTCTCCCCAGATTAAAAAGAATGCACAAAATAAGGCTTAGCTGGCTCTTTTTCCCAATATTCTCTGAAAATGAACATTATGGCAGTCCAACAGATGTGTCATTTCTATTATAAACATTTATTGAGCACCTCAACCCCCCTCACACGGTGATCTCCCAGTGGAAGAGGTACTGTGCCTCCTGGCATGTCTGCTCATATAGCAAAGGAATAGATTGTAGGGCTTGGGAGGGCTGAATACACCAGGAATCAGAGATGGAGGTCACTCAAGTAGAAGTATGCAGATCTGGAATTCTGGAAGATTCTCCAAAGGTTGATAGTGAAATTAGAAGCCACAAAAGGAAGGGGTATAGCAGGTACAAAGAGAGGTTGCAAATAGTGTCATACATCATTTTTTGTAATGTACAGATATGGTTTTTTTTTTTTAAATTTATATCATTGAAAATTAGTGCGCTTAATGGTGACAACAGAAGAAAGAAAAAGGCAAAATAAGAGGAAAGGAATGATAGTTTAGAGAAGTCTCAATTACCACTTAAGAGAGAGAAGATATTTTGATGTCATCCATTTTGTTCCTTTATTTTCAGACAGAATTATACTCAGACTATTTTGATAAGATGAAAAAACATAGTTCTGCACAGAATTATGTCTCTCCAAAATTTAGTGCTGAAGTTGTGACCCTCAATTTGACTACAGAAGATAGGGCCTTCCTGGAAGTAATTAAGGTTAAATAAGGCTGTAAGTGTAGAATCCTGATCCAGTAAGTTTCGTGTCTTTACAAGAAGAGACAACAGAGAGCTCTCACTTCCTCTCCCCCAGTGAGAAGGCAGCCATCTGCAGGTCAGGAGGAGAGCTCTTACAGGAACTTAACCCTTTCAGATTTTGATCTAGAACTTCCAGACCCCAGAATTGTGAGAAAATGTATTTCTGTGTTTTAAGTCCCCCAATCTATGGTATTTGATTATGGCCGCCCACGTTGAGTAGTACCAACACTATTTAAAAATAGTTTCCAAAACTGGGAATTCTCAACAGTCCTCCAGCTTTTATGACCTCGAGCATCGTCAGTATCCTTAGGGATAATATAACGGTCAAGTGAGTGATTTTCCAGAGAACTAAGAAAGCTTCTGTTAATCACGTGCGCTGCACCATCCCAAGGCAGTTTTGAGAGTTTTGGGAACCCCTTAGAATTTGGTGAAGGTAGTGGAAGAGATAAATTGCAAAAGTTGAGGGTAACTTTATGTAGAGTTCCTTGTGTGTAGGGGAACTTCTGAAGATGTGATGTTTAGGAGACATTTCTACTCATTAAGTGTAAAATCATTTCCTCCTGCAAACGTATAATCTGTTGTTGCAGGAAATGAAAGGCCATGTTAAATGGGGGGGGAAAGTCTTAGGTCAATGCTATGGTTAATCCATCCACTCATTCTTTAACAAGTATTTTTGGAAACCTAGTATATACCAGGCCCTGTGTTCTGATCAAGTCAGGAAGCCCCTCACATAGATTTCTCAATCACTGTCATCATTATATCTCGGTCAAGAAGGATTCTTTTTGTTGATCATCTTGGCTTTTAGAATGTTCTGTGGGTCAGGGGTCTGATAAACTTTTGTATATGAGCCCTCTCTTTCCCTACCTCTCCAGACCTTCGGTATCAGGATGAGGAGTTTAGCAGTATTTTCTCAGGCTAGTCGTGGAAGGAGCTCTACATTTATTTTATAATCTTAGGAAATAGTTCCCCAGCTAGTGAAGATGGAGACTCCCCATTGGGCCTTTCTGTGCAACTATTAGCTTTATTAAAAACTTCCATTTATGAATCTGCAGCGTTTGTGCTCTTATCTCACGGACTGGGTCACTGCACTGTGACTATTACCAGGGTGCAAGGACCATATTTCCTGACACAAATGCTGTTCTCAGTGGGGCCAAGAGGGAAGTACTGTGAAAGGAGCAGCAGTTCATAGAAGCTGTAGATCACAGAAGCCCAGCAGTGCCTTGAAAGTTGGAAGAAAAGATTAAAGGTTACTCTTAATCATAGCAGTGACATTGCTAAAAATACATTGGCATATCCCTCCTTTTCCAGCCCTCCAATGTCTTGGGCTGTGTTTTAAGGTGCTTGTGTCAATTTCAAAGCTTTCCTCTGGAAGCCTAAGCGCCCCTTATTTTTTTTAAAGGATTTATTTTATTTATGCATACAAGCTGGGGTGCAGGCCAGAGGTGTGTGTGCGGGGGTGAGAGGATTCATCAGAGACAGAGTGGGGAGCAGAACAGGCAGATCTACTGAAATACACTACCGAGGGGTGTTGCGGGCGAGGCAGGAGAGGTCTGCTGTGCCATGTGGGAAGCTCCCTGCCTGGGTGTTGAACTCATTCTGCAGTAGCTCTGGATAGCTTCACAGTGCTGAGACTTAACCCATTGCACCACCAGGGAGGCCCTAAGCCCTTCTTAATAATTCTTTAATAACTAAAAAACAGAATTGGATTCTGAAACCCCTTCACTCAGACATTTTGTAAAACTGATGTTAAGAAGGTTTGAGTTAAGATGTTGGCACTATCATTCTTTTCTTCATTTGCCATCCTGGTTGATCTTAAAACCTTCTCAGACATACATGCTGCATGTTTAGAAACAGGACTGATTTAAGTGAATTGCAGCACCAAGAAGTTGTTTGCTCAGTGGAGCCATTGTGCTCTGACTTTATGTCACTCTGCCCTCACAAACACCTTTTAAAAGTCTGGGATATTTAAAAAACTAAGCACTTGCTCCTTTCTTTTCTCTAAGCAATATAGGCAAAGAGGTAGACTCTAATTTATTCTATTTGGTTAGATTTTCACACATCACTTTCTCTGAATGGATTAGTGATTAGTCTATGTTGGATTATAAAGCAAAAGAAGATACTTTTTGGAACATTTATTGTGCAGGTCTAATGCTGGAAACTGAAAAGGAAGGTGGAGGGGAAGGGAGAGGTGGAGAGAAAGGATGAGGGAGAGGGTAGAAGGGATCAGAGGAGGTGAACCACTGGAGATGAGAAGTCAGAGGAAACTTGAGGGAAACTGGAAGCCTCAACTTCAAGAAGACTTTCATTTAAATTCTACCAACAAAAGGGGAATGGGGGGTGTCTTCCTGTTTCCCAAGATTTCCAGAGCAGCTAGCACTGTTTTCCAGTCCACACCCAAAGACTATCTCTTTGTGGCTGTAGGGCAAAAGTCTGGCCCTCTGCAGGATTATCAATTTTCCTAGGCAATTTAGATGCATCTTAGGCTAAAATCAACTCTTCAGGCCTTAGTAAAGCTCTTTCCTTGCTGGAGAAAGAACAAGAGTCCCACCATTTTTAGATTCTTTCAGATCTTTGCTTTCCACCGACTCTGAGTGTGATGTGCGTGTGGGTGATCAGATTTGGCCAAGATGGGCACTTCATTCTCTCCTAGTATCTGCAGGCTAACAGGCCTTAGGCTGACTAGATGTTGCCTGAAGGGCCCACCCTCTTGCTGGAGCAGTCCATTTGCTCCAGTTGTGAATGTAGTACGTCTCCCACTTTGTCATTAACTGCTTGTTGTTAGCATTGTTGTTGGCATTCTAAGTTTGTCCAGCACTGTCCTCACTGGTATGGGATTTCATTGTGGATTTGGGGCTACTATGGGGGTGGTGTTAAGGGTGCTAAAGAAACTTAACACATAGTGGCAGCTATGCAGATGGTCACATGGAAACAATAATGAAAACATAATTAAGACTGCAACTAAATTTAACTTGTGTGGTGCAGAAATTAAGATGGCCAGACAGACAAAATAGTGAGGGAGAGAGACAGTTGAGCCTTGAGAGATGGCTGTCATCTCACCTGCAGAGGACAAGTAAAATACTTGAGCAACCAGGCAAAGGTGAGGCGGTGGAATGAGCTTGCTCATGGGAGGGATATGATGGTTTAGGGTCATGGGCATGGCATGAGGGTATAGGAGATTAAACTATGGAAGCCAGGCAGAGGGGAGCTAGAGACTTGAGTCCTTTGTTTCTCAAACCTGAGAAAAAAATATATGGAGTATCTTCCTGGAAAGTAACTGTTACACAATTATTTGGCGCAAACCAGTCTTTAACTCGTGTACTAAAACAAACTTGGATGTATTTTGGAGTAGGATGCAAAATTGGCATGAGTTCAGTGATAAAATTTGTATATATGAAGAAATTTTGTCTTGTAGCTGATCACTTGGAGGAAACTTCCACACCTCCCAATACCCTCTCCCAGTAGGTACACAGTGGTGGGAGAATTTGTGAATTTCCTCAGGCAATAGGACGTGAAACTGCATGGGCCAAAGCTGTGCTCTGTGCCTGGAGCATCGTCTCTGCCCCTCTGAGCATCTTCTGGTCCCTCTCCAAGAGTCGATCTGACATCTGGCTGTGATTACGTATCACACTGATTTGAGCCTCTGCCAAGACATTGTTGCTTAATATCAAGTGGTAGGACATTTGTCTAGTCCTTTGTAGGTTGGTTTGTCATCATTATTTCAACAGCACTAGAAATAATTATTATTGTCCTAATTTACAAATAAGGACATGATATGTGGCAGGTATTGAAACATGTTTGATGATGCCTTTCAAGAAGACTTCTATAGCATGCCAGGCAGGGGATCCGGTGTTTTGTTCTTGTATGAAGTTTTTTTTTAAAGATTTATTTTATTCATTTATGCATACAAGAGCTGGGGTGTAGGCCAGAGGTGTGTGTGGGGGGGTGAGAGGATTCTCCAGAGATAGAGTGGGGAGCAGAACAGGCAGAATGGGCAAGACAGGAGAGGTCTGCTGTGCCATGTGGGAAGCTCCCTGGCTGGGGATTGAACTCGTGATGCAGTGGCTGCGGATAGCTTCATAGGCTGAGACTTAACCACTTGTACCTGCATGAAGATTTTTATTCTGGCAGGGGACTTTATGCCATATGTGAGCTGCCAGCCTCATAATGGAAGGCATGCTGGCCTTCAGTTCTTCAACTGCTATCAATTGCTGCATTGCTGGACAATGTTTAATGACAAGCTTTCAGCTCCACACATTGTTTTACTGAAATAAGTTTGTATTATAACCTATCAGTTTCAGATGTGCATCATTATAACCCAACAATCTATACTATATTAAATTCACCACTAAAAGTTCAATTCTATTTATCACTATACAATTTACCCTCTGATGCCCAACTTAACCCATTGTCCTGCCCTCTTCTCTTCTGAAAACAAACAATTTGGTCTTACCGTCTGAAATTTTGTTTTTGTTTTCTATTATTTGTTTTGTTTTCTTATGTTCCACATGAGTGCAACCATACAGTGATTGTCTTTCTCCATTTGACTTAATTTACTAAGCATCATAATACCCTTAGGTCTGTTCATGTTGGTGCAAATGACAGGATTTCATCTTCTTTTTTAAGGCCAAGTAATATTCTATTGTGTATATTACCACACATCTTCTTTATCTAATCATTTATTGATAGAAACTTAGATTGTTTCCAGCTCCTGTCTATTATAAACAATTCTGTAATGAACATGGGAGTGTACATGGCTCCTCAAATGACTATTTTTGCATATTTGGGGTAAATACCCAGAAGTGGGATAACTGGATCATATGGAATTGCTATTTTTAATTATTTGAGGAACCTCCATACTGTTTTCAATAATGGCTGCACAAATGTACATTCTAACTAACACTATACAAGTTTCCCTTCTCTCCATGCCTTTTGGATAATGGCCATTGTCATAGGCATGAGGTGATACTCCATTGTTGTTTTGCTCCCATATATCTGATGAAGAATTTAACTGGAGAAAAATGGAATTTAGGTGGGCAATTTAGTTTTGTAATTCTGTCTGTCTTTTTCTTTCAGCTTATTTACAATGGTGACTCTAATAAATTTAATCCTGATTTGTACCAACAGAATCACCTGATTTTATTTAGCAGTGTTTTAAATGATAAAATATTCCTTACTGTCTTTAGGCCTCGTGAAGCCTGTCTTTTAATATCAACTTTCTGAAGACTCATTAGTAATTAATGAAATCATTAAAAGTGGTCCATGGTGACTGACACCTTCCTGGCAACTATGATGCCCTCTTGTACATGCTGAAAATGTCACTGGCTCCAAAGGTTTGATTTGGGGGGGGTGGAGTGGTGGGTGGGAGGGGAGGGAATTGGATTACTTGAAGTTTCACAACAGACATCAGCTAGAACAGAAAGCTGTGAGTATGTTCCTCCAAGTTTCTCTACTTGGGAAGCTGTGCTGGGAGAAGTTTTCTGTAAAACCATCCAATCCTGGTTTGAAGAAATCCTGCTAATATCATGTTTTCGCTGAAATGGTATTGTGTGCCTCAACTCAATTAGTTAGGATGGAGTGTTGAAAGTCACCCTCTTTTTTTTCCCTCCTGTTTTCACACATTTTCTTCTTTCTTGGCATTACCCAGATTTATTCTTCTCTTCTCCCTTTTAGGAACAGAATTTGGCATAAATAAGTAACTGAGAAAATTGTATAAACAGTAGAGTAAATGCAGGGTTTCTCCAGCCTCCCACTTTAGGTCAGGGTAATTTGTTGTAGCAAGTGGTTACCCACAAGAAAGATGGTAGTTCTGCGGCTGCCATTTAATTTGTTTTAATAAAGAAACCCACATTCTTTCCTTAATTACTCAAAATGGAACATGAACCCCCCAAAGTCTTGCAAACCGCTAATGCTCTGAAACTGTTAAATCAAAATGGACTACTTTGCCAGAGCACTGCCCACAAATGGAATTTGGTACATTTCATACCCCAATGAATTTAAATTGTATGGAGCTGATATTTAATACAAATGCAGCTATCAGTGGAATCTGCATACTTAATATGCGTTCTCTAACTCAGAATTAAGCAGTTGATCTATGGGACACCGAGGGATCATCCTTCTCTCAAAGAGAATATTTTATGACCAGGCAGTTTAAAAGGCACTGACATAAACAAATGTTTGCAGTTTTCCCTCTCATCTTCAAAAGGCAAAGAGTACATGGAAGGACATGCTGTTTTATACAAAGCATTTTAGAAAATCACTTGAAATGTTTTGCTTTTCCTTTGAGGACAACTGAACCTTTGATAGGTGTTTAAGAAGAGTTTTTTAATTTACTTTATTTCTCTTAGTTTGGGGGGGAGGGCAACAGAATAGTCTGAAGGTACAAAACCAAAGTCTGCTTCCTCTTGGAAGTGGAAATCTTGCTGCTTAAATCATAAAAGTGCTATTTATGGTTTTTAAACCATGAATGAACTTGCCAGATTTTCTGGGACAGTCAATTTAAATGAATAGTTAAGTTCAATTCCATCATTGTACCTTTGTAAGAATTTCATCTAGAAAAATGAATGAAATAGAAAACATTCATTTTGCTTGTCCCAGTTTCTGATTCCTAATATATGTCACTTTCCTTTTAGCCATGATGATAGTTGGTAAGCCAGGATGGAAATGTTTTAAAATTTTGAGGTGTTTGCCTTATGCATAAAAGGCGCATCCAGTATCTTTTCATTTTCTTCGAATGCTTGAGGGAGGAGAAAGGCATTGAGTGAAGACCTGCCTCATTTTCCAGAGAACAGAGGCCCTGAGAGCTTGACGGGCCCTCCCTAGTTACAGCAGTCACACTGTTCCTGGATTTGTCCCTCCTGGACTCCAGGTGGTGGCCCTGCCCACCGTGTGCGGCTGGGGGAGCAATCACAATGGAGTGATGATTCCATGAGACTCAGAACCACGCACACTTTATGTTTTGAATTTGGTTTTATTAGTCAGCCCACACATTGAGTGCTAGGTGCTGTCTGTGGAGTTATAAAGATATATATGGTACCAGCTCTGTCCTTGCAGAGCTCGCAATGTATTTAGGGAAGCCAGGCATGTGCACGTGAAGCAGAAGCTCACTGTACAAGGCAGTGGCAAACATGCCACTTGCTTCTGAGGATGCAGGTGGTGATAAGGGCTGCAGTTGTTCAAGGCCATGGGGGAGGGCAGCTCAGAACTGGAACGATGGTCTGGACTGAAAGATGGGCAGATCCCTGTAGGAGAAAGATGACAGGTTAGTTTCTAATACAGAACTTGATATTCCTAGAGCTTTTGAAATTCTTTTTTTCTCTTAAAAAATTTAGCCACTAATTGTCATTGCCATATGGTGAGGAAAAATACACTAAGGGGGGGGGGGAAGGTCAAATTGTGTATGATTCCATGTTGAAGCATTTAAGTTGGTCCCACCCCTTGACTGACTGCCTACTCCTCGCTTCCCTGCCTATGGCTGATGATGTAAGTCTGTGCAATTAATAGCAGCCAGGTCAGAATAAGCAAAAAGGAGGGTCTGTGTAGAATTACTTAGCTCTGGAATGCTGTCTTTGTGGACTTCCTAGTGGGAACAGCGAGAAATTCCAGACTTTCACTGACTTTAGGAACAGCTCATTGGAGACTTTCTGAATAGGGTGCAAAGGGAAATTGTCAGCTTGGCCTGGGGCTTAGATAACCATGAGGGAAAGAACGGATGGATAAACTCCAGTGGAGGTACATAATGTTGCCCCAAATCATCTAAAATGACCTTCATGTGCCCTCCAGAGTGGCCCCAGGAAAAACATCACTATAGTCCTTCAGCCCTTACCTTGTTCTGCTTCCCAGAGCCGTTTGGATACAGGCAGAAATCCCACCGTCATATTTCTCTCTGCCCTCAGGAACATTCACCAGTTGGGAAAAAATACGGCCAGAAAATTGTTGCTATGGGTTCTGTTTTGTGGAAGTTAAAATGCTGGAGCAAGAATCTGATTGCTTGATAGCTCCATTTCTCTCCTTCTCCCCCAACCTCCATTCTCCCACTCTCCCTCTCCCCCACCCCCACTATTCCTACTCTCCCCCTCTTCCTTCCCTCCACTGGACTCCCAGTTCTGCCCCCGTGCGGGGCTGGAGGAGAGCCTTACAGGTTGTCAATGAAACATGGAATTATTTCCTTTGATGGCTTAGATAATAGTAGAAGCCAAAGCAATGAGTGAGGTCGGCTGAAACCAATGCAGCCCTGCCCGGGACTGCAGAGCCAATCGCAAGAGCAGAGGGCGGGGCGTCGTCGCCAGCAGATAATTGCTAAGTGCATCGCTAGCACAGTTGGTCCGAGCTGCTGAAAGGTCTGGTTGCAGAGACAGAACGCGTAATCCTCAGCGAGCTCCATCCCGGCAGCAGCCTTCCACCGCTCGGCAGGGCAGCGAGCCTCCGGGCGCCAGCCCCTCCACTCCGCGGAAAAGGTACTCCCGCCTGCGTCCCGGGGGAGGCTGCTCTGGCTCTTCCTTTCTAGGTGGCTTGCAGTTTAGCTTATGGAGAGGGATTGCTGAAAGAACAGAAAAGTTTAGGGGAGGAAATGTGACAACGGTGGGAAATCACCGTCTTTTGTTGGGAGGAAAACAAGCTGACAATTTGGAAAACTTCTGCGCTGTCCAGAATGGGGCTTGTTTACTACTCACTCAATTAGCTGGGCGCAGGTCTGTGGAACTAGGTCTGGTTTGGGGTTAGAGTGTCTGCAGGGTTGGGGTGTAGATTCAGGCTTGTGGGGTGAAGGCAGTTGGACCCCCATGTACTGGTTCCTGCCAAACCATCACTGGGAGGCTGAGAAACGTGATTGGTTGGTTGGATTTTCCGCCATAGGGTCTATCCCCCTCTACATTACCTTGACCTGACTTCCCAACTATTGTGACCTTCAATTTGAGCCCTTCCCTAAAACTTCTGTCTTCTCCCTCCCACCCCCTGCCTGCTCTGTCTCAGTTCCTTTTATTTGGCGAAAGGGAAAATTGCTGGGGTGTGGGCAGCCGTCCTGTTTGACCTGATGTGCATCCCCGAATCACACAATTTGGTGAGAAGTCAACAAAACAATTCTCAGAGGAAAAGAAATCACTTAATTGATTAGTTCCCGAAAACTCTGGAAGACTTTCCAGGTTTCCTGTGTACTGAAATAAAGGGGAGGGAGCTCCAGTTTATCCCGTGTGAAGGTTACACCTTGACCCAAGGAGGGCAGCTGGCGCTGAGCACGCAGCTGCTCTGGGAGATGGAGGTGGTGGGCCCAGCGGGACCCCTGGGGCTGGCTCTGTGTAGGCACCCCTGTCGAGAGGTTGGGGAGCCACAATCCACAGATCCACACTCTTTGATAACTGTAACTGCTCCTCATGGCGGGACCTGGTTCAGCCCACAGTACCTTGAGCATCCTAAATTGTGGCACCCCCAGAGCCTCCCTTGCTCTAAGACCCTCTCTTGGTCGTGGCGAAGACTCCTTTTCCTGAGCTGCTGCTGCTGGAGATGTTAGAGAGGTGACTAGAAAGCAGGGTCCCCATGCGGGGAAGGTGTTGTGTTTGGTTTTGAACTTCCTTCCTGCATTTGTGCAGGCAGCTCCTATTTTAGTGCCCTGCAGCCTTCCCCAGGTGTGGGACAGGCTAGATACTGGAAACTGTCAGCTGGGGCTGATCTTAGAAATCCCGAGGCTTTGGGGCTTTCAGGTGGATTTCCATCACTGCTTTCTTAGACCTGCAAGTGGAAAGTTCGATTCCTAATCCTGGCAAGAAGTGACTCTATTGGGAGGGAACCTCCAGCAACACCTTTTCTCTATGACACCCTTTCTGCTGAGGTGCAGATGACAGCCTTGATTCTCTGGCTCCACAAATCACTTTCACTTTTTAATTCTTATTTTCTTGAACCCCCACAACAGGTTCTCCTCCACCTCTATTAAGCAGCTATTTTGGGTGGGAGCTGTGAGTGTGGAAGCTGTACTCATAATGGTTCAAAAACCAGCTGCCTGACTTTTTTTTTTTGGTCAGGATACAGTCAGTTTTCTCTTTTGCACATGTCTGACAGTAAACAAAACAAATTTGCAGCCCCACAAATGATAATGCCTTTGTGCTTGAGAATCTGGAGTGGATGCTCAACTTTAATGGGCTCTTATGTCTGTTTGGTCCAAACCCTTGTCTTCTGTGTCTGTTTAGGGCATGTGACACCCAAAGAGACTGGGAGAGGTGGCACCCAGCAGGTGGGCTTTCGAATGAGGGTACCTTGGTATCCCTGAAGGTCATAATAAAACTAGAAATTGCTTTTGAGTTTGAGGAATGTCTAGAAACAGGAACAGGTACCAGAATTGGAGGTCCCTTCAACTATGCTGACCTGCTGGATTTCTGGTATTATAGAGGATGCTAAAAGTAAGGCTTTTAAACTAGCTCCTGAATGGTGACTCATGTAGAGAGGGAAAAGGCGGGGTGGAGGGGGGTGAGGGAGTGTTGGAAAGTACAAGTGGGGCACGCTGGAGCACTTGCTTCTCCTCCTTCTCCCTCCTCCTCCTTCTTCCTCTTCCTTGTATTTCCTCATTTGGAATAGAGATCATTAAAATAACAACTTTAGGCTAAAAAAAGGATAATAGGAGCTGAAGAATAATTGATGAAAGGCAAAACATCATCACTGCCACTTCACCTAGGATGGCGCGTTAAACCCAGGGTTCAGCCCTTCTGTTGTGATCCAAATTGAAGAATTGCATTCCTGATTTGAGGCTGATTAATTCCTGTGAAGCTGGTGCCGGTGTGTGTATGGAGGGACTGTGCTTGTGCGTAGGAAATTAGCTGCTCATCACTTCATCAAGCATGTAGCTTCCCCCAGGACCCTAGACAGGAACCATCTGTGGATTTTTGTGTTTTCTCCTCTCCACAGTTTGCCAACTAGGATTTCTCTCATTTAACTACTGCCCTTTGAAGGGATTGCCTCCTTCTGCTTCTTCAAGCCCCAGGTGACTTACCTGGCAAGTGAAAGTTACTTCTTGTTCTTCTGCCTCTAACCTCCTTCTTCTTAATCCCCTTTATCATAAACACATCAGAAAATAATCTCCTCGCTCACCAGCTCTGCTCTTGTCATTCTGTGCTGACTTAGCTATTAAAAGTATCCCCTGAAATAGGATTGAAACATTATCTATTTTATCAGAGAACAACCTTTTGGTCTTGTATTTTAAAATTTAATTTTGTGGTTTTGGGGAAATCAAATAAGCATGTTAATTGTGTTATGTGTTTTTGTAAATGCTGTGAAATGTCATCTTTTTCTTTTGTGGGTGTGTGAACCCCCCAGTTATCCTGGGGGTGTGTCTGGAGGCTTGAAATTGTCTGGAGCATCCCCTGAAAGCTGGAGAGGTTGGAACATGATGCTTCTGTTTATTCAAGAATGGGTGGAAGGCTGTTTCAAAGTCTCAGCTCTGAAAGGTATTCATCACACTCTGTTATTTACCCCTTTCATTCTTCACGTTAGGAAAACTGATAGCCAAAATTAGGAGTAAATTGTTAACATGACTTTTCTGTGTGCTCCCTGTCCTGGCCCTCCTGCCCAACTTGGGAGCTGTTTCACATTGAAACAGGTACCTGAGCAAACTTATCTAATATATGCCTTCCTCCCTTCCTTCCCTTTTGGCTCTTCCTTCCTGTCCTTTAAGGGCAACCTAGATGTTGATAGTACTTTTAGACACCCGTACTCATTTTCCTTCTGAAACAGTTAACCAGGGGAAGTCAGAAATTCTGGAAGACTCGTGAAGTTGGCCCTGTGGGAGCAGTGAGGTAACCTTTTCCCCATGCACCATTCTATGCAGACCCCACAAGAGCCCCTGGATGGTGCAGCTACCCTGCATGAGGCAGGCAGGGGAGATGTTTTGAGCCCAGGCCTGTTAGAGGCACAGGAAGTCCAACCAGGCCCTGTCCTCACCCCTCCACTGTCCTGAGGCCCACTCACTCTCAGCTCCATGCATGGTACTGACCTTGGAAATATTAGTCAGAAGTGACATATGTCTGTTATTCTCCTAGTTTCTTTGCTCTTTGATCATCCCTACATCTTTCTGTTGAAAATTGGGAATGATATACTTGCTCATACTAAGGTGTGAACTGCTAATTAGAGGTATTTGAGTTCTTAATGGAAATAAAAAATGTTCATAGTAGAGTTTCAGACATCTGCTAGTGGGACTAGATAGGAAGTGTCTGGAAAATTGTAGCCCTTTGTTTTTTAGGTAAGCCTGGTCCTGTCCCATGTCCAGGACACCCTGCAGCCACTCGGGATATGTGGTAGTAATATCTGGGGTCTGCCCCGGTCTAGTACTTGATCCCTCTGATTTGACCTTGGGGATTACAATTACTTGCCCTTTTTGCCTTTCTGGTCCTCTCTAGGTGATGGGACCGTTTCTCATAAATCCTTTCTGACCTAACCTCTCTGGATTTGCCGCTGGTGTCGAGCTCCAGCTGGGGCTCCCATAGCTCCAGAAGGACTTGGAGCCTGCAGAACGTAGCCCTGTGCGGGCCGCAGTGGGAGTGGTGCTCACACAGCTCGACTCCGTGAAAGCAGCTCGGGAGGATGGCGGATGATATGCCAGAAGAAAAACAGGCTGAGCGGTGATGTAATAACTGATTTTGGTTTAGGAGGGGATGTTATATGGAGGATGGCGACCAGCTGTTCTCCATCTCCAGTAAGGATTGAACGAGAGAAAATAGACAGAAATTGCAGCAGATGGACTTAGATTAGGTATGAGGAAGAATTTTCCATCAGCAAGAGTTGTTAAAAAGGGAAGGTTGTGGCGCCTCCGGGATGATCTTCAGGGAAGGGGAAGCAAGAGATTCAGCTTGTGGAGGTGGCAGGGACGCGAGGAGGTGAAAGACAGGGGCATCTAGTCCAGTAATCTGGCCCTTGCCCCACAAGGGACATTTTTTAATTTCTCTCACCTTCACTGGGGGCTGTGAAAGTGGCGGGGAATCAAAGCCCTTGGGAAAGGAGGGGCAGGCTTGCAGCCAACCTGCCCACTGCCGGGATGTGGCCTAAACTGGCAATCCTGTCTGCTTCTCTCCTTGAAGCTTTGCCACGGGAGGCTAGTCTTTCATTTCCAAACGTGGCAAATTCGGCCCAGAGAGGTAACAGGCCTTGGCGTCATCACACAGTGACCTGATGCAGAACTGGGACCAGAATCAGGTTCCTCTGTCGCCCAAGTCAGTGTTTTTAACTCTAGCTCATTTTTTTTCTTTCAAAATCGAATAGACAGTTTGCTTTCCTAGGCTCCTAATTTTTCTCTAACCAAATGGCAGACAGGGACACCTGCAGTTAAGCAGTATTTACTGAGTGCCCATTACCACCACCCATGTGCTTTACTCAGCTTTCCTGATTTTTACAGCAAACACTCATGTCCCAGCTGGTGACAGAGAAGGGGCTGCTGGAGGATGGTGGCAAGGCCAGGGGTGGCAGAAGGCACCCTAGAAACTGGAACAAAGGAGGGTGGAGTAGAACCAGGAGATCCAGGGAAAGTTATATGGAAAACATATGGGGTTATTCAATCCCAGCCTCTAAGAGACTTTAGATATCTAGTTCAAAGTCCTCCCTGGATCATGAAATAAATGACTAGAACATTCATGCACTCCAAACGGGACACATCACGAGTTACCTTTACAAAACAAAACAATTTTGAATTTCATGCAGATTCTCATTTCTGAGAGAAGCTTTGACATGTAGGGCTGAAATTCTACATTGCTTCTGCCAGACCTGATTCATCTCTGGGCAGACACATCTTCTGGGTCTGCTTGGAGCTCCGTGGCCAGAGTGGTAGGGAAGCCCAAAGGGTGCCACCTGCAGCACAGGGGTGGGCTGTTCTCAGGGCTTGGGACCCAGGTCTTGATGGGGCTGGGAAGGAGCAAACCCAAGAGAATGAAGTGGAGGTTGTAGAGGGCTTTGCCTTGTGGGGATCTGAGCCAAGGTGAGTTGGTGCAGTGCGTTCACAAAATAAATACCTAATTAGGAAGTGCTGGCTTGTGGCCACTGAGAAAAAGGAGGAAAACTTGGTTTGTGCAGGGTTAGCTGGGGGTCAGCGGTGAGTGTCCGGTGATGTGTCTCTGTGCTGACAGATGCCTGAGTCATTGTGGTTTCCCCACATAGGGGTCTAACAGAAGTGAGCTAGGGTGTCCTCCAATGGGAACTGGCATGGAAACAAAGACCCTGCACGCCAGAGGTAGTTAAGTGGGATGTCTTTCCAGGGATGACCGAGACATAAGAGAGTAGCCGGGGGGAAGGTGGGCAACAGGGACTGGGTTACCAGGTGTGAGACATGCTTGAAGAGTGGAGAAAGTGTGGGGTGATGATGAGGGGTGGAGCGGGATAGGCTGAAGGATAGGATGCCAGGACTGCCAGTTCTGTTTGTGGGAGCCTATTACTCACAGAGAAAACCTCGAAAAATGTCAGGTGGGTAGGCCAAGCAGGGTTGCCTCTGCCCCCACCCTGCGCCCTCCTTGTTCACGTCATTCAGAGTGAAATTCAGGTGACTTCACATGTGTGCCCTCAATCTTGGTGCCACAGACTGCACTAGAATACCCTGAGGTGCAGTAAGCATGGTGCAGGCATGTTCTGGATGCAGGGTGCACATTACCTCCACTGGGGGTGGTCAGAGGAGGAATAAATAAGGTCCTCTCAGGTGGATAGGGGAGCCCCATGCATCAGAGCTCTGAGTAATGTTTGGGTGTCTTTGCTTCTGAGCACATAAGATATTTTATTTTTGAGGGGTGAAGCATATTGTTGGTGCTCCCAGGTAGGGAGGACCAGCTGGTCAGACTGAGCAGCAGGAGGGTTTCAGGCAGGAAATGGCACAATCACATTTGCATTGAGGAAAAATGAGTTATGAAGTGGAGACTGGGGCTGAGGCTTGGTAGGGATTGGCTTGGGTTGGAGAAACTGGTTCTGAAGCAATTTGCTGCTGTCCAGGTGAGAAATATGAGGGCTTGAAGGAAGACCGTGGCAGGGGAGAGGAGGCGGGGATAGCATCAGAGAGAGATGCTTTGACTTTACAATTATACCGCATAAGGCAAGAATGAAAAGGGGTTGTGCATCCTCAGGAGGAGGGGACAGTGCCAAGGAATGAGGTGAGAGTGGTCGTGTCCCCCACCGAAGGCAGGATAGGAGCAAATGAGTTTAAATAAAAGGAGAAGGATGCTAGTTAGACATTAGCATTAATGCTTTAATGAGGGGCTGCTAAACATGGGGTGAGGAGTAATTCTCTCTTTCATGAAGTATTAAAAAATTAGTCTGTCCCCTGATTAAAAAGAAAAAAGTGGGCAAAGGACATGGATAGTTCAAACCCAATGAAAAGAAACACAAATGTGTAGGAAAATATGCAAAATTGTCTAATCTCATTAATAATTAAAATATGAAATTAAAAATATCATTACCCCCCTACCGGATGAGCACAAATGAAAATGATAATATTCAGCATCATTAAGAGTGCAGGAAATGGACATTTTCATATTTAGCTGGTGGGAAGAGAATATGCAAACATGGGTGATGTGTCTCAAAAACATACCTTTGAACCAGTAAGCAGCACTTCTTCGAGGAATTTATCCTCAGGAAATAATTGGAGCTGTGCAAAATGGTTCTAATCAAGGATCTCCCTTTCAGCATTATTCATGATAACAAAATAGCATGTGGGGGGATTAAATCTAATATGGCTCATCCATAAAATGGAAATCAAAGAAACTATTAAAATCACATAGAATAATATATAAGAATTTGGGAAAATGCTAATAATCTATGTTAAATAAATAAAACTTTGAAAGTAAATACAATTTTGTAACAACGCATATATAGTCATGAAAAATAGAATGGAATAGAATAATGTATCAATGAAGGAACACTGGTTTTCTCTGGGTTTTAGGAAATAGGTGATTTTTTTTTTAATTAAACTTTCCTGTATTCCCCACAGTTTGCTACAGTAAACATGTTCTTTTCCACATCAGAAAAACACACTCTTTAAATCAGTCACACCACAGTGTGCAAGCAGTGACCTGCCCGTGAGGGGTGTCAGGGCCCGCATTCCCCAGTGAAGAGCAGAGCAGCGTCCTGTGTCCTCATCCATTTAGTGAGAGGCGAGAAATGGGCACAGGAATTGCAGTAGATGCTGCTCTGCGTCAATTGGGGGTGAAGTCTAAGATGTTGGGCAGGCAGGATCTCTGTCCAGGAAATGTTGGTCAAGGCCACGGCCTTGTTGTTCCCCAGCCCTACCATGTCAGGCCTGGCTTAGTGTTACAGGTAGCGTAATGTAACGTGATCACCTACACCTGCTGATTTCTTGCGGCTCAGGGCAGCTGTGACTTGGCGGGACCAGGTACCCGGCAGCTTTGGTGTCAGAACCCAGGCCCTTTCCAGAGAGGGCTGCTTTGTTGGGCTCCCCGTGCTTTTGAGGATGACTGGCAGATTTCTACCAGGAAAGTACAGATCCCCGCTCCGTGTGTCCCAGACGCCATGCCTTTTGCTTAATTTGCTTATTAACTAAGACCAAAGGAATGCATTGGTAGCTATCACATTTAGAGAAGGGATTTGGGTGCTGCAGCCTCCTGGTTCTGCCTCCTGAGTATCTCATTTGTGGCTGCTTTTCTCAAGTGCATTTGCTCCCCACAGTGCTTCCCTTTGTTGCGTAAACTCTGAGCAGCTGAAAGTCCTGCTCTGTCTGAAAGTCCCAGCTGGCTGCCTCCATGATGGCTCCTGGCCCACCTGGGGGCTCAGGGGTGCCTTCCCTCAGCAGCGCCCAGGTGGCAGCTCCGATGGCCATGTCTTTGGGTCTTTCACAGCTTAATTGGAAAGAGTGGCTGGGCCTGCTGAGAGGAGGGCAGGGTGAGGAGCCCTGCAGCCCACGTGGCTGATTTGCTGCTCTATTTATCTTAATAGCAACACACATTTTTATGATGTTTGGTTTTCATGAGCCTCCGAGGTAGATGAGGATGGTGTTCTTAGCCCCACTTTGTAGAAGAGGACACGGACACTTGGAAGGACAAAGTCACTCATCTCAGTTTGTAGGCGCAGAAGAGCCAGCATGGAAGGACACAGATTTTCTGCCTGCAAATATCACCCTGCCTTGAGATCAGCAGGCGCTTCTCCGTATCCTGGGTGAAGGAGCGAGGTGGGGCTTGGCAGACACTTGAGGAATTAGTGACACACATGAGGTGTCTCTAGTGTAAGGGTGCTTTCACTGAGCTCCTGATGTGAGGCCAAGTGTAGGTCCTGACAGGTGGGAGTCAGGGAGGGTGGGGGTGGTCTCAGAAGGCTCCTGGAGCAGGAGGTCCTGAGTCCTGGGCCCTGGAGGAGGAGAGCGACATGAATGGAAAAGGGGACGTTCTTGGTGCGGGTGGAGGTCCGGATCCCAGGGCCCAGTGCCAGCGTCGGAGTCATTTGACTGGGAGGGGGTCAGGGCTCAGAAGGGTGAGCAGGAGAGGGTGTCCTGTCACTCAGTTCATTTTCCACATTCCCTTCTGCTTAATCAGCTGGGGCCAGTGTGGCTGTGAGGGAGTGAGGGGGGGGGCCCTGAGGGAGCAGCAAGCACACTGGAGGGTCTCGCGTGGATTCTGGATTCTCTCTCTGGAGTGTTTCTCTTGGTTTTTCTCCCGCTGAAAAAGAAATTTACCCAGTAGGGTTCCAGGAAGAGAGAAAGGAGAATGTGAATCATTCCTATTCTGCCAGCCCTCCCCTGCCTGTCTGGAACTTGGGATTTTCAGAATGTGGGAAGAGGAAGGGAAAGTAAGAGACAAAAAGAAGGAAAAAAGGGGGGGCAAAGAGGAGAGTAGGTAGGGGCTTGAGAAACACATCTGGAAATGAAGGAGCAGCTGAGGGCATATCAACAAAATCAATGTGTGACCCCTTTTAAAGTTGTCATTGTAGACTTTTAAGTGTGATAAAACATACATAAGAAAAAAATAGACTATTCTTTATGCTAAAATTTTTAAAAAAAATTATTTATGCATCCAAGAACTGGGGTATAGGCCAGAGTGTGGGGTGGGGGTGAGAGGTTTCACCAGAGACAGAGTGGGGAGCAGAACAGGCGGATCAATTGAAGTACACTGCTGAGGGGAGCAGCGGGTGAGGCAGGAGAGGTCTGCTCTGCCATGTGGGAATCTCCCTGGCCATGGCTTGAACTTGTGCCGCAGTGGCTGCTGATAGCTCTGTAGGCTGTTGTGCAACCTGCTGCACTACCAGGGAGGCCCCTTTATGCTAAAATTTTCAAGCCTTTGGCCATCACTCTTAGTAGAGAGGAAATTGAGGCGTGGAGCTGGGAAGAATATCTGCTCCAGCCCGGCCCTTCTCCTTTTTGCCCGTCTTGATTTCTAGGAGGTGCTGCAGAGCAGGGGGGAGAAGGGGTTGTGGGAGCCCCTGGCAGGGCATCCCCTTTGTCCCCATAGTATGTTTGCTTGTCCTTCCCCTGTCCCCTGGATCAGGTCAGTGGGGGGACACTGCGCCTCCAGGGCTGGGCGGCCTCTGAACTGGGGCGCTTCTCTTGGACTTTTCTATGACGGAATATACTTCTCTTCCCATCCTTCAGTTTCCTCAATAGGAACTGAGGCTCTGCAGTGTTATGTGCTCATTTCTTTGTTGCTCAAATATTAAGAATCGACAAGCACACTTGTAAGCTTTGAGAATACAGGAGTGGACACAACTGACCCAGCTCCAACCTCTCCGAGTGTATGTTTTAGTGGGTGGAGAGACATGAAAATACATGAGAAAACACGTTGGGGGGGGTGATAAGCACAGTGGGGAAAGTCAAGCTGAGTGAGGGGAGTGTGGTGTGGACGTGTGACCTGGGAAGAACAGAGAACAGGGTCCTTGCAAGGTGACCCTGTGGCTGTTTGTGGGGAGAGCATTCCCACTCTGGAGAGGCCTTCAGGGAGATACTCGAGGTGTCAGGTGTGGAACAAAGCCAGGCTGCATTTCCTTAACCCACTGGGAAGTTTTGAGCAAAGGAGTAACCTAGTCTGTGATTTATAAGGAGCACTGGTGGTCTTTGTGGTGAGAACACACCACAGGAGGGCTGGTGCAGCCAGGAGGCCAGCCAGGAGGCAGTGATTCTGGTAAGGGAGAGAGCGTGAGCACGTGAGCAAGCTGGCCTGTGTTAGATGTGGGAGTGGGGCGTGTGTGTGGCGTGGTCAGAGTCTGGAAATACCTTGAAGGTGGAACTAACAGGATTTGCTGATAGATCAAATGTGGGATTTGAGAGAAAATTAAGGGTTCCAGGATGACTTTTAAGATTTTCAGTGTGAGATGGAAAAGACTGATAGGAGCAAACTGGGGGAACACAGGTAATGAGTTAGATTTCTAAATGAGGTGCTTACTAGTCAGTCGGGTCACAGGCTGAGCACTGAACATTAGCGGCGTGGAGCCATCTGTGACCTGGTGAGTACACCTTTGATGGAGCAGGGGGCACGGACTGCTCTGGGGTGGGCAGGGAGAGACACAGCAGAGAGCTTGACAAACAAGTTCATGGAGTGTGGTTGTAAAGGGGTGCAAAGAAACAAAAGGTTAAATGTAGGAGTGTGTGGGGTCAAAAGAAGTATTTCTCTCTTAAAATGGAAAAAATAACTGGATGTTTGCTGATGGAAGTGATCCGGTCGAGAGAGGATGAGGTGAGGTGGTGAGGCCTTCAGGAGGGAAAGGACTGGGCCTGCTGAGAAGAGGCAGGCATGGCCTCACCCGGCCTCGTGGACAGCCTTGGGAGGGAAGGCAGCTGGTGGGTGGGCTGGGTGGGGGTGGGTGGGAAGGACTTTCTTCTGTTGCTTCATTTTCTCAGTAACTAGGAAGAAAGACCAGGATCGTGGCTAAGTGCCCCTTGGGCACAGAAGGCAAGAGCTGGGAGGGAATGACAGAAAGGAGTTCAGAGTCTCTAAATCCAAAGAAGAAGTTTCCTGCCAGTGCTATCACTTGAACTTTTCACTGTAAAAGGAGCCCTGTAAATTCTGATTAGTTATGACTGAATTAATAAGGCTACGATGAAGGAGTGGATTAAGGGTTCTCAAAGTCTAGCCTCACATCTGACTGACCCAGAGCTGCCTACCCAGTAGGTTCTTGTTTGACTATAGTTAAAAATTTTTGATACAGCATTATATTAGCTTCAGGTGTACAACAAAATGATTTTATATATAAATAAATAAGTGAATAAATAAATAATGGAAATGGTCACGATAAGTCTAGTTAACATCTGTCACCACACAGTTACAATTTTTTTTTTAATCTTTTGGGTATAGTGCTTATTTTGAAGCAGTGAAATTCTTTGCTTGGGATTACTAACAGCCCTCCTGCCGATTACTTGTGAGGGTTGGGTGAGGCTCACTGCGTTTTCCCCTCTCCCCTCCTAAAGGTTTGTTTCAAAGATTATTACTTATTTAAAAATTTTTTTTAACATCTTACTATGGGGCTTTCCTGGTGGTGCAGGGGTTAAAGTCTTAGCACTATCAAGCTATCACCAGCTACCGCAGCATGAGTGCAATACTCAGCCAGGGGGCTAACCCACTTGGCACAGCAGACCTCTCCTTTCTCGCCAGCTGCTCCCCTCAGCAGTGTATTTCTGTAGATCCGCCTGTTCTGCTCCCCACTCTGTCTCTGGCAAATTCTCTCACCCCCTGCCCCTCTGGCCTACACCCCAGTTCTTGTATGCATAAATAAATAAAATAAATCTGTATAAAAAACAACCAACCAACCAACCAACCAAAAAATCTTACTATGAGGAAGGAGGGACAAAGAAGAAGATTCTTCTCTCCAATTTATAACTTAAAAACTTGCCCAGGGGAGAAGGGACCTACCCAAGGCCACATGATGTGGACATGGGGTGGGGCTTACCCTGTAGGAATGAACTCTTTGCTCTTTTCCTCTCTGAGATCCTAGGAGGGGAGGCAGGAGTGGAGAAGAGACCTCGTGTGGTGGTTCTCTATTCCAAGCTGCTGAGACCAGGGAAGTGCTGATATAAACAAAGGAAGCACAACGCTTCCTTTGTTCTGTTTGGCTGCTCATGGGGAAAGGAAAGGAAAGCTGACCAGAGAGCAAGTGGTGCTGTAGGGAAGGAAAATGACTTGGAGTTTTAGAAAAGAAGTTCAGTCACAAACCCAGAAGAAAAGCAGGGTGGACGGCTTCATGCAGAGACTGCATAGTGTAGGGGGTCTGGGGGTGGGCCCTGCACCTGGAGGAAGCAGAGGGTTTACTCGGGGTGCTCCGCAAGTGTGTGTAGGGACCAGGTGGGTGTCAGCACACTGTCCATACAGCCCAGGAAAGGGTATGTTCATTCCAGAACTAGGGCTGTCCAGGACTTGTGATTAGCCCTGGACCTTTTAGGTTAGCTGAGAGGGACCTCTGGGAGAGCAAAGGGTCCAAAACACTGGGCTCACCTAGGAAACGAGGTCATCATTGGGTGTGATAAGGAGTTTGTGGTTCAGTGCTGATTTTGTCCACAATCTTATTCCTGGTGGTCTTTTGAGAGAAAAAAGAGAATAAGGTGGCACAGGGGTGGAGACCCAGAGCTTCCCTGACTGGAGGTATCTTCACAGCCCTGGCTCACAGAGTCCATGTGGGAGCTCCAAACCTCAGTTTTCCAAGCTCTGAAATACCCAGTGTCAGCTAGCTTTTTTGTTTTCGGATTAAGTGGTGTGTTAGCTGTAAAATATCTAACACGGTGCCTGTAATAATACAAGTACTCGAGCATCTGTGGTAAGTAATGTAAGATGATGGTGGAGAGGGCCCGGATGGTTCTCTCTTAGGATGGATCAGGCTAGGCCGGGTTATGGTTTGGGGCAAGGAGCATGCAAAGGCCCTGGATTCTTTGTGGTTCTGCTTCTGTGATCCTAGGGTGGCTAGTGAGAAGGTGGGAATAGCCATTTCTGGGTGTTGTTCACATGCTTCCTCCTAAATATTGCTGGTTAAGGTATTAGAGAAGCAAGGTAACATTGCCAAGGAGTGTGGTGCCTTCAACAAATAAATCCAAGGAAGGAAAATGAAATCTGCAAGAACCATGATATTGAGAGAGATTTAAAGGGAACCAAAAACCTCTGCATTGCTTAGAACAGCAGGAACATAGATTTCTCATACTAATCAAGTGATTTGTGGGCAAATCCTATCCATCTCTCTAACCTGAGCTGAATCAAGCAAATGATCACTGCAAGTTGCAGAGTGAGCTCTGAGGCAGGCGGAAGGCTGGTTTATGATCCTGCAGAACTTTTCTGCAGCATGAATTCCTGGGTGAGCAGGTATCCAAGGCAAAAACTCCCCCTTTTCTAGCCTCTGTTTTAACCGTCAGTGCCAGGCTCTTTGTTGGGTAGAAGGATGTTCTCTGACCTGGGATATCTGGATTTTCTTCCCCTTTATTTGGGAGGTAGTGCTTGAGCACCAGCGCAGTTCTTCTGAGCTCTCATATTTTGAGAGGATTCCACTCATAAGCTAGACATCGGGTTTGGGGGGATACGCACACATTTCCTCAGATCACCCTGAAGAGTGATCATGATGGATAGATACTGGCCTGGCTGACCTTGTTAAGGTAGGCAGGAGTTACTCATCTCTTTCTGGAGAGAATGCACTGGATTTCTAGCCCTACTTCCTATAAAGAAAGAGGGAAACTCCAATGGAACAGGCCCTGGCCAGAGCTATGCATCCAGCTTGTCATTTCAAGGGATCCTAAGATTTGCGTCTTTGATTATGAATGGTTATTTCCCAATTGAGATTTAATTTAATTCCAGAGCCTTCTGAGTAATCTCAAGAGGGCTTAAAGACAGTTTAAACTCTGTTCAGTATAGAAAGGGGGATACAGTGTCACACACAGTATGTGGGGATACAATGGGTGTTTGAGGCAAGGAAGGCTTAGGGGCCTGATGTGTGAATCTTGGGTGTCAAAACGCACCAATTGCTGAGGACTCTTTTTCTACACAGAAAAATAAATTTACTACAGTTCAGAGAAAGATAAATATAAGGGCTTAAAACACCTGGAAAAATGTTTGGCCCCATGAATAAGGAACTTAGTAGAATAGTGAGTGAGCTGGAGCTTTGGAGTAAGTTTTGAGTCCTGACTCTTAAGAGTTGGTGGTTTGACCTTGTAAAAGTCACTGAATTGGGCCTCAGTTTCTCTCTCAATAGAGTGAGGATGAGAGGGCTTAGCTTTGAGGGGTGCCATGTGGTGGGGGAGGCGAGAAATTCAAGTCAAGCACTTACTATCTATAACAATTTCAGTAATAACAATAATAAAAATGCTAATTAAAATGGAAATGAAGTTGCCATTTTCCCAGCAATAAAAATCTTGACAGTTAAAAATGACATTGGTCAATGTCATAGGGATACGGTAGAATGATAGAATGCCCTGTTAATAGGACTATAATGTGCACCCTTTCTGGAAAGCAAAGTTTTTGAGGGTTTCTGTACCTTTAGATTCACTTCTATGATCCTATTCTAAGGAAATAATCAGAAAGGCAGTGAATCATGTGTGTACAAAATTGTTCACTGTGGTGCTATTTATATTTCTAAAAAATTGGAATCAATATTCTCGAAAAGCAGGGAACAAGTATGGTTTATCCAGTGGAGTATTAGGCAGCCATACAAAATATTTGAAGAATGTTAATAATGTGAAACAGTGCTCATGAAACTGTATGTGAAAGACCTAGACGGGCTAGTGAAGTATATAATACATAATGAAATATATATTAATATATAATGTATATGTGTATATATATATATATATATATATATATATATATAAGTAAAATATGCTAATATGTTAATAGAAATGATGTCTTGGTAGTGAACTTCTGGATACTTTTTGCTTTCTCTATTTTTTTTTGACAGTTTCTATTTTTTATGTGAATTTTTATCAATTTTTATCATAAAAATTTAAAAAAGAACATGGAATCCCATATCCTGAGTGGCTCAGGTTCTTGCCCTATTTAGGAAGTATTTCTCTGTGTATTAAATCTGGCATGAATTGCCTGAAAACTTGTGGGAAGGTTTTCTAAAATTCTCCTCTTATTTCTCCCTGACCAACGTGGAAGAAACAAATGTTTGGGGGCTAGGAATAAATATTTTAGAACAAAGAGGTAGAAGTGGGTGTATTGTGAAGTCAGCGCCAAGCACAGCACATTGACTGCCCTGAAATCCTTTAGCTTCTCAGAGGCTGCAGATGCACTAACCATGCCTGTGTGTCATCATCAAAGCCACAGCTAGACAGGAACCTGCTGCCCTCTGTCCCCAAGGTCATCATTGGAAAGCCAGGAACAAGTTTCTTAACAGCAGCCCTGCCTACACAGTGGTCACAGAACATGGGGCTGGTGGTGCCAGGGAGGATGTAGGAAAACGCTGGGCACAGGAGATGGGTCCCAGGACAGGCATTCTCTCCGAATATAGTCATCCCAAGCCCAGGCCAATTTGGAGGTGTCTCTTCTTCCCCACATAGGGAAATTCTATAATGTGTGATGTATGTTGAGTTGGCTCTTTGACTGAAATAATTGTTTCGTTCAACAAACACCTTGTAAGTGTGCAATATTGTGGGCTCAGTTTGGACAACCCCTAGTGATTAAAGCAGAGGCCTAAAACTGTGGGACTTTGCTCTTGTTTGAATGCTGAACAATTTAGCTCTGATAGGTTTAAAAAATCTGAATTATAAAAAGTATATTGGCTTTACCTAAAGTAGGACACTTTAGGTCTGCAAAATACTGTAGTAATAGTGAGTTTTCCCTTTTAGTGCAGATGTTCCAAGTGTTATATAAGTTTAAATATTTTCCCTTAATTCCGTCCTCTTTAATGACATCTCTGGGAGATGGGGCAGGGAGGAGTGCCATCTGCCCTCAAGTGAAAAGCGTTTGGAGGGGCATTTTTGGATCTAATTTTGCTGAAAATGTGCTAGGGTAGCTGACAACTTCTGATCAGCGGGGTTCCCCGTAATGATTGACCGTGGATGGCCAGAGGCCACTTGAAGGCCCTTTGCTGAGGACAGCTGTGTGTTCTCTGCCCTCTGGAAACCAATCATTCACATCAGAACTTTTTAAAATTTGAAAATACAATGACTATTGTGTTTTTCTCTCATTATATTCAGTGCCAGAGTCAGGTTCCCCAAGATTCTCGGAGGCACACGATTATGTTTAGCAAATGTAAATTGTAACTTTGTAAAGATGCAGCCTTCCACTATGTAATATGTTGTGACTTGGGTTCTTCCTCTCTGCTTTGGAATGTGCCCAGATGTTTTGCTTCTTTTAAAGATCTGACATGGCCATGGCCAGCTCTATAAATAGTACCAAACATCAGCTATAATGCTGGCATGATGCTGATTTTTTTTTTCCTGCCACCCACTGAAAATCTTAGGAGAAAATTCTCTCCTTCATCCCCCTCCCTCCCTACACACTCTCTCTCTCTCTCTCTCTCTCTCTCTCTCTCTCTCTCTCTCTCTCTCTCTCTCTCTCTCTTTTATATTTAGGCAATAAGTAAATTCTCAAATGTGTTGAAACACAATATATGCTTTTGTTTTCTTTTTGTTTTTTAGGAATTAGGTTAAAAGGAGTTAAAGAGCTTTCAACAATAAGAGAAACCAAAATGATTTCCTCAAGTATCTACTATGTCCTGGCACAGTGCTAAATGAAATTAGTCCCTATCATCAAAACTCATAGTCCAGCAGGAGAGCGGCTTTATCAGTAGCTAATTATGCCAGGCTTCCTGGGCATAAAATGGGACAAGATACCTTTTATAAAATTCCTGGGGATTTTTAATCATTGTAAAAAGGATCTCTAACAGCTGTATTGGTTTACTAGGGCTGTGATAACAAAGTGCCACAGACTGAATGGCTTAAACAACAGAAATTTGTTGTCTTCCATTTCTGGAGGCTAGAAATCCTCCATCAAGGTGTCAGCAGCGTTGGTTCCTTTTGAGTCTGTGCGGGAGGTGGGTGACCATCATTCTCTCTGCATCTCTGCATATTGTCTTCTCTCTGTGTGTCTGTCTACTTTCGTTATAAGAAGGCCAGTCTTATTGATTAGAGCCCCTCTCAATGACCTCATTTTAACTTGAGTGCCTTTTTAAGACCTTGTTTCCAAATAAGGCCATGTTCTGAGGTGCTAGGGGTTAGGACTTCACATACAAATGAATTCAAATTCACACAATATATTTCTTTTTGGCGGTGGGGGGAGGAAGGGATATCATTCAGCCCATAACAATAGTCTTTCAAGTATTACTTCTATCTCTGGGAATAAGTGCCTTTAAACCATCCCAGATTAGTAACACTTTTCTCCCTCCCTTCATTAAGAAGGAACTTAACTCAGTTCCCCTTACCTTCAAATGTAATTCTCCTTACCCAGCCCCCTAGTATCTCCAAGCCTCTCTGGGGTGAATGGCGAGTGGCTGCCCAGGACGTGACACAGCCATCTTCTGTCTTCCACTCAGGACTTGGCCACCCCATGTACAGAATCTTCTAATGCAGCTTGACCTGTGGGCACCTGCAAGGAAAGCCTTGGAGGAACTTTTGTTCTCATGGGTATGGAGGAGAGTGGATCGAGGCCTCCTTACGCTCCCGTGGCCTGGCTCACCTGCTGTCTCTGGGCAGCGTTACCCATCCACAGCAGAAGGCAGTGTGGCCGGGGCTGATCTACACACAGCCAGACAGCTCTCTGGCAACCGCATCGTGGGCAGCAACCCTGACTCGGACCCTGCTCAAATCCTCGTCCAGGCACTTCGGCCTTTTCCCCAGTGTTCTTCCTAACTTGGGGAGTCCACAGAAGACAACCAGTGTTCTCACTGCCAACAGAGGCAACTAACATGCTGTATTGACATTCAGTTCTTTTCAGGCACACATTTCTTTTTATCTAGTGGGTTGTAAGCACCAATACACTGCGCTGTGTCTCACACTAACGCTTTTCATACTTGTGCTCATTACATATTTATTTTAACCTAATGCCTAATCGGCAGGTTTTATACTCTCCTTAATCTCTGCCTCAACGTTTCAAGTTTTTTCTTCCTGCTTGTGATCATCACACCTGAGGGGATGGGACTGGGCAGTTGCAAGTCTTTGACCTAGGGGCATGTTTGTGTTAAGTTTGTATGTGTGGACAAGAAGTTGATATGTCTGATGGGAGGTGACTCTTGGACAGGAAGCCAAGGGATGAGTTATGTTTACTCAGGTGGAACCTGGAGTTCCCACCCCAGGGAGAGCTGGAAACCTGAAGGTCAGGAATAGAGCCTGGCGTGACACAGAAGGAAGAATCTGGCTTTGTCCCCAGCAGTTCTGGTACCTTCCTTGGGGCCGTGATGGAGACTCTACCGGCCCATTGATGTAACACACTAACACGGGTGGGAACAAATGCAGCACGTGGAGTATCAGCAGGTATCTGTTCTTTTCCTTGGTGCTTTCATCAACCCCGCTCCTGACATTCTGAATTGTGCTATGTGCCACCGATGGAAAATCCAATAGGGAACGGGAAGAGGGAAAGGCATTTTTCTTTTACTGAATTATGACTATGGATACCACCACCTTTTCTGGCTTTGCTTAAGAGAAGTCATTTCTGAAACCTTCTATGGAGCAGTCCACTCTGGCCAAGAGTTCTAATTAGGGAAGCCTTTGAGACATTGATCAGATAAAAGTACGAGAAAAAAGTTCCCATAGCCAGAACCATGCAGGCACAAAAGTGTAACCTAGGGGTGGGAGTGACGGGAAAATACAGTTTAGGGGAAGACTCTTCTCTGGGAGTGTCAGTCATGGACCCCCAGTTATGAGCTTTGAGTGGGTGAGTCATTCCAACTTCAAGTGGGAAACTGCTAAGGTGAATGCTGACTTTCACTCCCACTATGGGGGCTTTCTGCCATTCATTACGCTTATTCTTTTAAAAACAAACAGATTTGTACTCTTAAACACCATCAGTCTTATCCCCTCACACCCATCTATTATGCCACTCATTACATTTTTATTTTTGACTGTTTTGGATTCCACATATAAGTCTTTCTCTGACTTATCTTTCTTAGCATAATGTGCTCAAGGTCCATCCATCTTATCACAAATGGAAGGATAGCTTTTTCATAGCCGAGTTATATTCCATTGTAGATATGTACCACATTTTTTTTTACCCATTCATCCACTGGTATGCTTTTGGATTGTTTTTAGTTCTTGGCTATTGTGAAAAATGCTGCAATAAATACAAGTGTCTTTGTTTCTCAGTGAAATCTTGTTTGTATTTTCTTTGGGCATATAACCAGAAATGAAATCTTTGAATTGTATGGTAGATCTATTTAAAAATTTTTAAGGTACCTTCATATTGTTATCCATAGGTGGTTTCTTTAATCTATATTCCCACCAACAACGTATGAGGGTTCCTTTTCACCATGTTCTTGCTAGCACCTGTTGTTCCTAGTCTTCTTGGTGGTAGCCATTCTAACAGGTGTGAGGTGGTCTATGCAATATACACTATAGTGAATATAGACAATGATATTGTACTATAGTAACATAATGTGATTAACATTACTTTAATGGCAATCACATTGCAATATATAAATGTGTCAAAGTAATGTCCTGTATTCCTTAAATTTACAAAACAGATCACATTTATCAAAAAACTTTTAAATAAGATCCTCCCTTAATACATATATGCACACGCACACGCATGCACACACATGCTAACCAGTACCTTCCACATCTATTACCTTTAGGTGAGCCCATAATGTAGCTCTGGCTTTTTCAAAAGGTTCTTCTCTTCAAGGAGGACTTGATGGATAAATATGATGGAAGCTTGCATTACAGTTGCCTTCTGGGTCAGATCCATTCTGTCTCTGAAAGACCACTTGAGTACAGGCATTTAATATTATATCACCTGTGTGCTCAGAACAGTGCCAAGTTCACAAAAGAGGTCCAAAACCTTGACCCTCCCCATGTGTTGCATATAATGTAGATGAGGAGATAGACTATATACCAAATGACCAGAAAACAAGGAAGCATTCAGTGGAGTGCAGGGGGTGCCGTGAACATGCCCAAGAGGGGGTGATGGCTGATTTGCTGTCAGAGAAGCCTGCAAGTGGAGGAATGACTGGGTTAGGGTGGCATTAGTCTTTAGGAAATAAAAAATAGGAAGGAACAAGGGATCCTCTGTAGGAATGAGGGTGACAGATGGGACATGGAAATAATGACCTGAGGTCTCTTGACATTCACACTACAAAGGTTTGATGATGCTTTTGCAAAATAGTCCCAACTTGTGTTTCTATAAAGCAGAAGCAACTGAGGGAAATGATGCTTTGAACTTCTTACAAAGTCCTTAGCAGTTTCCAACAGTCCTTTCTATGACCATCAAGGTTAAGGCTCTACCTAGCTCTTTCAACTCAATTCTATACCAGCGTCCTGCCATTGCCTCTCCTGTGCCTAATTGAGTCATCACACTCTTCTCTATGAGCTCTCTATTGGCCTAAGACACACTGTTCCCCTCTACCTGAATGTCCTTACTTCCACTCTACAGGTTCAAATCCTACCCATTCTCCAAAGTTCAGTTCAAATATCTTATTGTCTGTGATGTAATGACTCATGCAAAAGCCCTGAGGTGCAAATGTGCCTGATGTATTCCAGGAACAAGAAAGCCAGTACTGTAGTAGAGTAAGAAAGGGGGGGAAGAAGGTGACATTAGAACATCACTTAGGGCTTTCCCGGCCGTTTTAATAACTGAAGAAGACAAGAAGTCATAGGAGGATTTTGAGAAGAGTGATTGATAGATTCATTTCTTAAAATACTCTCTCTGGATACTATATTTAGAATAGACTGAAGGTGAAGGTGGGTAGAGGCAGGAAATCTGTAAAGAGGCTATTGCAGTAGTTCAGGCAGTTGGAGTTAATGAGAATATGGCTACATTCTATGTATTTTGAATTTTTATTTTGTTATGGTAAAATAATTATATTTAAAATTAACCAGCTGGACTCAGTTTAGATAATCCCAATTTTGTTGGCAACATCCAAAGCATCATAGTCAGGAGCCAGCACATGTGCCTTCTTCTCTCCATCAGGTCTGGTGAGGGTATTGACCTTGGCTATGTCAAAGTCATAGAGCTTCTTCATAGCCTGTTTGATCTGGTGCTTGCTGGACTTGACTTCCAGTGAACACAATGTGTAGTTGTCGTCTGTCTTCTCCGTGGCTGACTCAGTGGGCAGAGGGAAATTGATGATGGCCCAGTAGTCAAGCTTGTGTCTCCTGGGAGTGCTCTTCGAAGAACATTTGAGTTGTCTTTGGAGTTGCAGTGTCTTGGGCCTCCAAAAGGTGGGTCATGTGTGGATTTTCTTTATCCTGTGGTTGTGGATGTTTTTCAGCTTACTTTCCTGGCCTTCAAAGCTTTTGCTCTGGCTTCACCTTTGGGATGGGTGGGGGCTTCCTTCTTTACTTTCAGTGCTATCTTTGTGAAAATCTGAATTTTATTTTTAAAGGGTAGATGGGAGAAAGCAAGGATTCAAGAATGTCTGCAAGGATTTTGTCTTTTTAAAAATATGTATCTATTATTATTTGTATCTTTTACATTATAGTGTATTCTCTGTGGGTTACACACCACCCATTCACCCATGAATCATCACCACAGTCCCTTGTGCTCCCTTCTCCCCCTTTCTGATCCCTTAACCTCCCCCTCCCTCGCTGAATATCTCTCTCTTATTTGGTTTCCCTAAATTCCTGTAATAAGTGAAACCATTTGATATTTTTCTTTCTTTCTGGCTTATTTCGCTGAGCATGATCCCGTCTAACTCCATCCATGTTGTTGCAAGGATTTTGACCTGAACAACAGGAATTCTAGAGTTGCCAACCCCAGAGATAGGAAAGGTTATGCAGGGGCAGCTGGCAAGTGAGGAGCTTTCGAACTGATCTGCATTGGACTGGAAACTATTTCGGAGTCGGTGCATCATGTGATTCATGTTTGTTGCCTCCTTAGGGACTTGGGAATTATAATTGATGGATGTATCATGTTTCAGGGCTATTATGATTGCAAAGAATCTTGCTTTGGGAGAACATCAATTAATTTTTTGATGATTGTTTAGGTCAGAGCTTGACATCTGGATGCTTCCCCAGCTGGGCATTTTTGCTTCTTTGACACCATCCAGAGGTTCAGTGACAGGTCTCCAATGGAACAGGGGTAGTTTGATGAGGATTTGATCTTAGGTAGCTTAATCTCATGAGTCACCAGGGCACTTGATATAGGCACAGAGTATTTTGTTGGAACTAATCTTTTCTCTCCCAGTCATTATCACACCTAATGAAAATGATTAATTGGTGTTAATTGGTATGCCAACAGAGTGTGAGTACTGTTAAAAATGAAATGTTCCTTTTATATTCTGGTGAAATTAGAGTGAGGGTAGGGAGGAGAGGAAGGTGCATTTGTCTTTACATTTGACATCGAACTTCAGAGATTTCTGGCTAGAATCCCACATTATTGATGAAGAGCTTTGGGAGAAAGGATACCCAAACTAGCATAGGGGACTACTTAGTTAAAATGGTCTCAGTGGAGTTGTATCAGTGATAAGAGTGTGTTAACACTGAACCTGCTTGTGTCTGTCTTCACAAGAGGGGATTCTACACCACAGGAACTTAAAGAGCATCTACTCCATGCTGGCCACATGCCAGGCACAGGGGAAATTAAGGACACCTGGCACACTGTTGCCCCATCATTAACACAGTGTATTGGAGACAGATGTGAACAAAGTGATGGCTAGTGTTGGGTCTTGAAGAGGTTGAGGTTACCTGGACCTGGAGGGCTTTTTAGAGGAGATGGTGGTTGACTTGTGTGGAGAAGGATGCATAGTGGTCTCTCAGATGAGATAAGAAGGGCATCTGGGTAGATAGGAGCCGTGCAATGAAAGAAGCCAAAGAGGTGTACTCTGGTTATGAACAATCTTGTAGACTATAATAAGGAGTTTGGACTTTAATAAGCAACAGATAGATATGAAAGGTTTTTAAGCAGATGAATTATATAAATTAATGACCTCACCCCTAGAGTGGTATGAAAACGGGATTAGTGGTATGAAAGAAGTGGGATTCTAGAGTTAGAGAGACTGAAGGATTTTACAATAACCCAGATAAGGAGTGATGGTGATCTGAATTAGGGCGTCAGAGGCAGAGACCTGTTCAAGGTATTGGCACCTTACTCACCTAGGTTACTTTTGATTCTTAAAACTACTCTGTAATGATAATGATGCCACTTACTAAAAGCTGAACTCTTTTTCCTCACTTCATTTTTCCAGCTACCCTATCAGGTAGGAACCATTATGAACTCATCCTATAGGCAAGGGAAATTGAGGCCCAGATTTGACCAAGCTGCCCAAAGTCTACATTAGCAGGAACTTCCCAATACATGCCCTTAACTGTGGTTACCTCTGGCATAGGTAAGACCCACTTTGTGGATTAAGAGACTGCGGGGGAGAGCGGTCTTTGAGAGTTGGGGAGAGGGAAATCTAGGTTGGCTCCTGGTTTGGGGACTCTCAGATCTAGGCATTATCTGCAGTAGCCATGAAAGCGAAGAAAAGGCCTGTGGGTTTGTGCAGTGCGCTTGAGCATGGGCACCTGTAGGGAACGGGCCATTTATATGGGAGAACGTGATTCAATTTCCACGCTGTCACCAAATGTCTCCACCTTTTCCTTATCTGAAAGCGAGAATAGTAGGTTTGCAGTGAGTTAACTGCCCTTACACAATTAATATTCCCTTACCTCTTCTCCCAGTGTCTGAGGGTGAAACTCTGTCCAGGTGGAGTTGATATGGTCAAAAGCAACCAAAGTCAAAAAGTGAAGAGGACTGGTGGTCTTCAGAAGGCCACATTTCCTAACTCTGGTGAAGTTAAACTATTTTAAGGCCTTCTGGGCTGCTTTGTTGGGGCGGCCTGTTTGTCTGCATTCTGTGTATCGGATCTGTCTGATGGTAGAGGGCTCTCTGGATGGATTTGCCTTTGTTGCTAGACTTTCTCATCCAGACTAGACTGAGGAAACAACCTTGTGAAGGAGAAAGCCTTTGGTGCAGTTCCAGCTCTAGGGCCTTCCCTATAAAATGTAGGATCTTTGGACCATTTTGGGGCCCAAAGCAAAAACTCGTGGTGGATATTCCTCTGCTACACTGGGGAATCCCTGCACTGAGAGGCCACTGGGAAGGCTTTTGAGGATTTGGAAACATCCATCCAGTGACAGGGAAAGGTCATAGCAACAGTTTTCAGTGACTCATTTGCATCTTGGATAATGTTCTAAAATAGCTTTATTTCTGAGAGCCATTAAATACTGATAACTGGGCATTTTTGTAGACAGAAAAACAAATAAGGAGCGGCATTAACATTATCTTTTCTGTGCACATGTACGACGCAGCTCAGGAAGGCTGATTCAGGGCTCGGCTGCCGGTCAGGCGACATGGGCACTTCACAAATGGGCCACTGCAGCTGTCCCCTCTGCTTCTCTGAAGGTTTCTTCATCTAAATCTCTTTGTCACCTTGCATGGAGGATTTTTTTGAACCTCTTGAGACTTCAGAGGCTGAGGCTTATTGGTACTGACAGTCTCTGATTATTTAAAATCCTGGAGGCCACGGTTTCTGCTGTGCTGGTGTGCAGAGAGTTCCCTGGGTGGCCCCTGCTGGCTGCTCTGTGGTTGTGCTCTGTTAAGAGCTACCTGGTAACCTTCCCCTCCCCCCCCCCCCCCCCCCCCCCCCCGCCACCCAAACACACACATTGAGCTTGTAAAGCAGCTAACAAAAACTGAAACCCAACAACATCCCTTTCACTCTCTACCCTCCCTGTTGCCACAGACAGTACTCCTCTTCTCAAATGCAGATCGAGTTCTCTGACAAAGTCTTATAATTTTAAGCAGCAGAAATATTCAGTTTACTACAGGCATTACTCAAGGGGTGGGGTGAGGAGTTGTGGGATGGAGCACATACTGTCACCACTGCCCGTGAGCCTCACTGCTGCCCTCTGCACCCCCACTGGCCCCGCAAGACCAGGCCAGAGCCTGCTTCCCCAGAGACAGACTTTGAGAGCTCACTGTGGCATTTGCCAGGTTGTTTGCTCTCTGGGTTTAGGGTGGGAAGGCCTGGGGGGCTGGATGGGAGGAGTGGGAGAAGCACTGTGGCCTAGCAACAGTCACACCTTGTGAAAGGACTTGAGTCCGGAGGAAAGATGTTTCCACCAGCACCTAGAGAGCCCCTCTGGGCTTCTACCCAAACTGGGGAGCTTTTGGGGTGCTCTGTGGGGCATGCCCTTAAGAGTTCATCACTGTGGGGTCGCGTTCACCTTTCCTGCCCTAAACTGTGTCCTCCTTGCTGTGTGTGTGTGTGTGTGTGTGAATGAATGTGAACACGTCCATGCGTTAAGATGGTGCAGGTCATAGGGGGTGGGGAGACTGAGGAACAGGGCCTCCCTAATGTGATTCCAGAGGTCTAGAACTTGCTCTCTACTTCTAGCAGAAGCCTTCCTCTTGGACTGACTGCTGTAGTGATCACACGCCCCAAATTTGTCCAAGTAGACCCTGATTTCAAATATTCTCGACTACTTTGAAATCATGTCACAAATGTTCCCCTGAAAGACAAAAATTGAGATGAATTTCTTTCACATTAGGTTTTAATCTAAGCTGAAAAACACATATATTTAGGAGTAGTAGCTCACGAGTTCTTGTAGTCGTTATAGACTCATCAGGAGACAATTTATGAAATCCTTTCCTGAGAGTGTTTCTTCAATGCAGTAGGAAGGGCAAGAGGGAACTGGCCCCCAGTGGAGGCAGGCTTCCCTGGCAGAGAAGTAGAGGCACTCTGGGAAGCAGTGTGACTGCTGAGGATGGGTTTATCCATGCCTCAGCATTGTCTTGGGCTGCCTGTTGGGCCTGATTCGGCCTTGGGAAGACCAAGTCTTTTATTGACTTGCATCCTGGTCAGGAATCTTGTCCATGTCTTTTTTTCACTACCCTCTTGCTTCCTTTTCTCCCAGACCTCCATGGAGGCTTGAGAATTCTCTATTACAGCTTCAAGGTTTTGATATTTTACATACAAAGTTGGAGAAATAGTGATCTTTTCTCCACTGACCTGGCTCATTTTGTGTCCATTCTCCCTATCCCATTTCCTTTGGACAGTTTTTAAGAGTGGGTGTAGTGGGGTGGGGTGAAAGGTAAGAAAGTCCTCATTCTATAGAAAAGAAAGGGAAGGGGGAATAAAAAGTGTGTGGGGGCAGTTTTTAAAAATTGTTGTACTCTTGTAGAAGAGGAAGGAGTAAGTGCTTCAAGAAATTCCATCTCTTTCATTCTCTCTACCTGCCCTATATCACCTTTAACCAAATGATACAGCAATTTTTTGAAAACTGGAAATTTGTGCCTGGCATCTCTGTGGGCCCACAAGGCATCAGCTTCATCTTTATCTTACAGTGCAATGATAATGCACTTCCTCTGAAGCATTCTCATTCTTTGGGGGATGGTAAATGTTTCAAGTGAAATGTCTCCCTCCCCATTTCACCTCCTTGGAAGGTCACAGAGAAGTCATGGACTTGTTTTACAAATAGGGGAGCTAATGAAGAGGGGGGGGGGCACTTGCATCCAGATGTCTCTGTGGACAAAATGTACAGATGGTTCAACCAGCAAAGGACCTCCTTGGGGAGATGTCTCTTAAGATTCTGCTTTGCTCCACTGTCCTCTTCCTTAGAATGGAAAGAGTCTCTGCTTACTTTGCAAGATCACAATTTAGACTTATTTCTACCACTTAGTTTTAAGAGCCACAGTTATAAATTTGACCTTATTTAATTAATCAGTGAATTCATTGTTACTTAACAATTTTTTCCCCCAGTATTTCTTATGTGTCTGGTGTTTAGGGGCAAACACAAGCCAGAAATGTTCTGTAGCTTGTAAAATCCCTCATCCAGCATTTGAGAACATAAGGCATGTAAGAAAGAATAATGCAGAGGTCTGCAGTAGCACAAGAAAGACAAAAACAAAATAAATAATTCACCTCAAACAAAGGATAATCTTCCCTTCTAGAAATAACTACACTTCTTAATTCTTATCTTCTGTGAAAATTGGAAATATCTTCAAGGATGATGATGAAAATATTAGGCGATGAGACCCATGAGAACTTGGGGAGAGGCCTGCATTGTTTCAGTCAGAGAAGAAAGAACCAAGGGGCCAGGGCATGGAGGACCCTCAATAAGTGGTCACGCATCTTCAGTTTGCTTAAAAAAAAGGTCGTCAGCAATAACTCTGGCTTTTTATTATCACACCAGGTTAGATAAGGAATTGTATGCACATTATTCACTCACAGTTTTATTACTGAAAACCGTGTATCAGTTAGTATCCTGAACTGAGGGGAATAAGGCAAAGTCCCTGCCCTGATTGAGTTTGGGGATCATCTCATTTTGACCTTGTAATAACCCTGGGAGAGATATAATTTTATTCTTCTCATAAGTGATGAAATTGGGTCTAAAATACCTTAAGTAGTTTAGCCAAATTCAGGCATAGTAAGTGGCAGGCTGGAGGTTTAAGTCCAAGTTGGCCTAACACCAAAGCCCAATATTTTATTTCTTCCCTACAGGCAAGAAAATAATCCCCTAGATGTCACTAGAAAGGCAACAGACACTAGTAAATATTTATGGGAGGCTTATATGCTCAGCTAATAGCATGTAAGACAGCGGCATTATGCAGTATGAATGTGTTACAAAGTTTGATAAGAGTAGAATTTCTTTGTGAAGGTGAAGTTTACACCAACCTTTTGAAGATTGATTAGACTATATATGGCTAAAGGGAGGGCCTTCTAATGAAAGACAATGATAATAAAGACATTAAGTGAATGGAGGTAGAAAAAGCAGGAGATGTGTCAGGTGGTGAGGTGAAGAATGGTGTTTAAGGTCAAGGGTTCAGACTGGGGAGCCAGAGCAAATGGGGTTCGAGAGGTAGAACAAGCTCATTCTGTTGGACTTTGAGATCAGGGTGGGAACTTCAGCTTGGGTGTAATAGGTAGAATGAGCAACTTAAGGGGGCAGCTCCCTAAAAGCAGTGGCATTCAAGGCCATGAACGTGGAGGTGGTATATGCAGAATATATTGTCCAAGCAGGATGAAGTTGGGAGGCTGAGGATGGGCCTGATTTTGCTGATGATGAAAAGGGGTGGACAGATGCTTTTCAAATGTTTATTAAAGTGAGCATTGAGCCTTCCGGATCACCCAGTGGGCTTTAGGGGCAGGAGGGTTTTCTAATGATCTTTGATGGAAGATGGCGTGGCGGCTGGGAAAACAGGTCAGATAACCTTGGACTCTCTTCTGCCTTAATAATTCTAACCCAAACCTTTTGTTTCTGTGTTCTTGTCCTTAGTTCTATTGAATCCTCATGACATCCAAGTACAGTCTAAAATTAGTGGGGTTTCTTGATGCCAGTTCCAGGGCAGGGAAGTTTTGTGTCCTGAGAACACCTCTGGGGATAAACCCACAGGGTTAAGGCACAGACCGTGTGCAAGGCTTCATTCCTTGCCTGTGCTCCTGTAGCAGAGCTCAGTTGCTCCTGCAGGCAGAGTCTTGGAGTAACTAGGAGCTGCAGGAGCAGAGGGGGGTGACTTGTCCTCAGAAGGGTCTCCAAGGTGCTGTGGTCCACAGTAGTTTTGCTCATAGCCATGGCTCTCTTGATATTGTCTAATGTTATTATTTTGAATTAGGAAATTTATAAATGTAAATTTAAGTGGAATTAATTTTTTGTATAAATGCCCTTGCAAATCAGAACAAACCATTTGTTCTTCATTAAACAAAGATAGTAAAATACATTATTATGTAAGTATATGGATCACATATTCCAGACATTGTGCTAGCTGCTGGGGTAGACCCCAGTGATCCCCACTGTCATGGAGCTTGTAGCCTCGTAGGCAGGGACAAACAGGACAAATAGGCAAGTTCTGTAGTGTTCATAAGATGTTCAGGGCAGCGTGGCAAAGTAACACATAAGCACTGGGACTACCGGGGAGGGCAGGCAGGAGAGAAGTGGAAGTCTTCATAACATGCAGGTGACAGCTCACCAGACTCGCAAGGAGTGGGAGAGCAAGTTATGTTGATGTCTGAACAGAACCTTCCAAACAGAGGTGCGGTGTGTGCAAAGGCTCTGAGATAGAGCGTGCCTGGTGTGTTTGAGTGTGTAAGGAGGCCAGTGTGCTGGGATCTGAGGAACTGGGTTACAGTGACAGGTGATTCAGACAAAGAGGCAGAGTGGTCAAGAGGGGAGGGGAGAGCTCTGCTGCCACCATAAGAACTTTGGCTTTTACTCTGAGAGAAGTGAGAAGCTACCGGGGAGGCCTGAGCAAAGACGTCGTGGGATCTGACATGCTTATCAGGATCCCTCTAATGCTTCCTTGAGAATACAAAAGGGGCATGAGAGGACCCAGAGAGACCAGGGAGGAGACGAGGCCATGCTGCCTTCTGACACTGTAGCTGTGGAGAGGGAGAAGAGCTGCATTTATGGAAGAGTGAAGGAAGACTTTGCTAGGACATCTGTTCCAACTAGCGCTTACAAACCACTGGGTTTACTACACCCTGAAGGTGTTGTTAAATGCCGACCAGACAAGAGAATATAATCTTGTTTTTCTGTTTGTGTGCTCTGTGTATATGTTTGAAGTATGTGTGCATGCACATGTGTGCATGCATCTGTGTGTGCGCGTGCGCCCCTGGCGTCTTCCTGTTGGATACCCACAGCCACAGCCACAGCACTGAATCCATTCACCGAGGCCATTATCTCTGGACTTCCCAGGCCCCGCCAGTCACTCACACACCAGAGAGAAGCAAAGCCTTCCCCTTGCCTCGGGTAGAACATTTTGGTTGCACATTTTGCAGGTGTTGCCCTCCTCTTAATTATCCATCCACTTCTTTTCCCAACCCCCCTTTTTTGGAAGTCATAAAAAAAAGATAAAACAGCCAGATGTGAGCCCAGTCTCATCAGTAATCCATAAAACACCAAGCACACCCTACTCATTTCTCATGCTTTATGAAAAGTTAAAATTAAATCAGGGCAGTGTTATTAAGCTAAGTGATTTTTGCTGGATTCGGATGAATTCCTGCGTGTGCCACATTGTTTGTTGGAAATGTGCCTGGGGTTCCAGTGGGCTCAGAATGCACATCCACCAGCTATTAGTGGAAATGGATCTGTTGCAATGGGGCACCTGAGTCTCCCCCTCCCCAAGACACCAGCACCGTGTACGTGTCGAGCTCGCATGCCCCCAGCCCAGGATGCCGTGTGCCCACTGATCCTTAAAGGCAGGAAGGGAGACAGGGCAACAGCAGAGCCCCCCCAGCAACAGGCGCTGAGCCAGTGCATGGATGGATTCGAATTCCAGGGGAAGAGCTTCAGGGCACACCTTCTTTCTGGGAGCCCTGAGAGATCAGGGAAGGCAGTGAGCAAAAGTATATTCTGCAAGCATTGTGTTCTGGGGGTGCTGTAAAACAGAATTGTTGATTGATGCTTTTGTTCATGAGACATTGGGGAGCAGCAGACTGGCTTGGAGTGTGGCGTGTCTGTATCCGAGATGGCTCCTGTTGGGGAGTCGATCTTGTACTCACTTGCGCCATGGTTTCCTTTTCTCTTGAGAACCTAGAATCTTAGTGCATTTGGCATTCGGAAATCCAAGCATTTGTTGGAAAAATCAGATCGATGTCCAGCAAATCAGTAGGACGAGAAAGGATATTTCTCAGTGTTCAGAACTTCACATTCTGCCTGGGCAGTAAACACAGAAGAAGATGGAGTCAGAGAGTGAGTTTGAGTCTCAGCTTTACAACCTGAAGCTGTGGGGCTTTCAGGAGCCTAATGTTCTAAGTTCTAATTTCCATCTGAGTCTCGGGAAAATAATGATGTGGTGCTCCCTAGGACTGTTGTTGGGGAGTCACATATATCACCCAACTGGGGATTCAGCGTGGAAAAGATGCTGATTCCTCGTGGACCCCAGAGGAGAGGTGTCTGGGTCATAAACTGGGGAGCAGATTCCCTCAGCCACAGACAGGCCCTGCTCTCCTAAAGCTCCATAGCACTGCAGGTAGGAATTGTGGAAGATTCTATGTGAAGGGGATGTTTTCTGAGGGATGTCACTCCTGGTGTGTGTTGGCACATTTATTCTGCATTCATGACCTCCCTTTTTGTCTTCGACTTTTTATCTCAAAACATTGTATGAAACTCAGAAGTGGGAGAAGGTGGCATTTGTCACTCTTGTTGTAGGTCATTGAGAACTTGTGAATTCAGCAAAAGGTTGATTCTTCCAGCCCTTGCCACAGCTGAGAGAACTCTGCATACAACAGGACAATTTCTTTTTCCCCAGGAATCTTGCCTCAAAATTTGCCACTACGATTTAATTTCACTTTTTTGCCTGACCCCGTTCAGAATTCATTCAGTAAAATTCTGTGTTGTGTGCAATGTCACTCTTTTATTTAAAGAACTGACTTTCTAAATAGAGGAAGAATTTCAATAAGCGTTTCAATAAAAGTGCTCAGGATTTTATATTTTTTAGGAACTCGGTACTTCATAAATATTGGAATCTCATATCATCCAAATCAGCCTGAGTGCGTTTTCAATTTCTGATGTGTTGTGACATGTAGTTCAGTTTTTTTGAGAAATAGAATTTGGTAGACTTTTTACGGCCATCTCCTAACCAGCTAGAGGCTGTCTCTATATTTTTGCTCAAATTCAATTCATACCATCACAGTACACAAAAATCCAGTTACTCGGGCAAGTCATAACCCCACTGTATTCCCAGAGAAAAAGTCTAGAGTGGAGTCATTGCATCATCTCTGTGACCTGGGCTATGAGGTGCCCACCAGCTCGTAGCTGCCATGACCTGTGGAGGCGCCCAGGCCATTCCAGGCAAGCATGCCACCTGACCGCTTTGGTTCTTGCCTCTGGCCTTCCTCAGCATCATTTGAGCCATCAGAATCACTCTTTCCATTCACCTCTACAGGAGGGCTTGAAGCACATCAGCACAGTTGCCCATCCTGGGGCTGCCTCAGCTAACACCCCACAATTAGAGATTTGTATTTTTTTCCATTTCTTTCCAACTTCTGGTGAAATGCAAATACTTCTAGGTATCTGAGGTTTTAGTGATGTGTTCCACCAGTGAAAATCCATATATCCAGTTTAATAGCTGGAGAAGAGGAAAGGCTGAAAGGAAAAATGAATCTCAACATGGAACATTTTTTGCTGATTTTCAGAATACTGACAAATAGGCAAATGCCTTTCTATCCAGGTGACATGCGCTGGATTTCCCCAGTCTGGGATGATGCAGCTCTGGTTTATGTCATGCAAGCAAAAGTCAGATGCATTCACTTACTGCGAAAGGAATTCAGAGGGTTGTTAAATCCAGGCTTCAAGTCCATGCCCCCTGCACACACATTGACTGGGTGCCTTCTGTGTGTTGGATATTGTGGAAAACATGACATACCAGGTAAATAAAATATGGATAAAATCTATTTTCATTTTCTAGAGCTTTCTAATCTAATTGATGAGCAAATATAGTGCATAATAATTATTTTATGTAGGTAAATACAGTGATACAAGTATTAGTGTGTTTGTGTGTGTGTATATGATCTTTTATTGAATACTAGAAGATATCATGAGTATTGATGACAGATAACTTTATTTTGGTTTCTGGCAAATTAATGATTTTCACAAGGTCTCCTATAAATGGTATCTAATAAGTGTATACTAGTCTGCTTTATTTTTTCCGGGTGGATTTCACCTAATCTTTTGCTTCAATCACTGTCAGTTTGTTTTTTTCTCAAATCTTTATCTCCAATTCAGTTCTTGCTCTGAGTTGCTTTATTCTGGCATATTTGGTTACCTACTAAGCTGGGTGGGTAGGGTTACCCACCTGGGTGCTCCAGAGGAATTTAAACTTGACCCCATCGTCTGCATCCCCACTGCCAGCCTCTCTGTCCCTCCTCCTGGTTGTTGTCTGCCACAGTGAATGGCAGCACCTGTCAGCTCAAATGCCAGGTCATGGTTCTTGACTGCTCATGTTCCTTAAAGAATTCCCAACATAGGCAGATCCTTTCTACTAATTTCTTTCACGGCTCCATTTTTCTCTTGATTCTCTTCTAATTCTAGAGCAGCCTGCTGTAACCTTTCTCATGGTTTTAACTCCTAACCTGCTCTCCCACTTCCAGTCTCGATTCTTTCCAAACATCTTCCACACTGTAGTAAGAATAATACAAATCTCATCACCTCATTTCCCTACTGAAAGTTCTTCAGGTCTGCATTGGTGTTGGATGGAGTCCAGACTCATTCATCAGACTTAACCTGTCACTGTCTGGCTCGTTCAGTGCTTTATTTTCCAAAATCACCTCTTGCTACCATCCTGCAAATGATCTTTGGATCATGTGAATGACTTTCTGTTCTTTGAATGCATCATCTGTTTCCGACCCTCACTCCTTTGCACAGCCTCTTCCTTCAGCCTGGGATCATCTTCTCAGGCCTGATTCACCCAACACATAAATCAGAGCTCTTAGTACATGCCAGGTGCTGGGCTGAGTGCTGGCACACACCACTGACATGGTCCTCCCCTGATGGGGTTTTGAACGAGTCAGCAGCCAGCACTTAATTTAAATGTAATAAGTAATGACAGAGCAGGGGCTATAAAAGAGTGTGAGAAGGGCCTAATTTTGTTGGGGAGGGGTGTCAGGGAGGACTTCCTCAGTGGAGCAGGGAGACCTGAGACTTGCTCCCCTTTGGGGTTTCTCTCACCATTCCTCCAGGAAGCTTCTCCAGGCTTTCCCAGTTGTGGGATTAATGGCCTCCTTAGGGCTCACCTAACACTGCACACTTTCCTGCTAGATTATTTGTCCTACTGTATCGAAGTGACCTCTCTGTCTCTAGTTCTGTGAAAGCAGTTCCAGAGTCTGATTTGCTGCATCTCTGATTTCCAGCCCACAGTAGTAGTTCTCGTGTGCATCTGTTAGCCATTTTGGTGAAGTTGGAAGCTCTTTGCAGTAATGTGAGACACTGGTTTATAGTTTGTGTTCTCTGCCAATATTCTTCATGGACTAAAAAGATTTAGGAGCCATTATCCTAATGGTCATGGGGTTGACCCTCCTCTCCATGGCTGCTTGTCACCCTGTCTTCACAGAGCTTCATGTGTGGCCCTGGGAGCGAGCAGGAAAAGATAGTGCTGTTGTTCAGCTGTGTCGGGAGACTTTGAAAGGACCTTAGGTGATATTGGAGATTGCAGTAAAGTGGAAATATGTCTTAGTTGATTAATTACACCTGTAAACTTTGGGGGATGGGGTGGGGGGGTGGGGGACAAAGTGTGGCAATGACCCAGGTGAATACTGACTCAGGACTGGGTTCAGTTTGCCTGCAGGTCCTCTGATGGAACCCCCTGCCTCACCCAGGCTGGTACTAAAACCATGCCAGCTGTCAGTTTATTTATTTATTTATTTATTTATTTATTTTTGATTGGAAGTGCTCAAGGTAAAAGGTTTTATGGCAAGGCCCATTTCCAAACACTCACTGAGTATAAGCAAATATGACGATTTATATTTTCAGATGTGAAAACTGAGGTCGAAACAATCTGTGATTTGCCCCAGGCACAGATCCCAGAGCTGATTAGTCCTAGATCCATCTGGCCACAAAGTCCTTATTCTCTTTGCTATACAGCATAGAATTTTGTTACTTCTTGGTAAACAGAATTAGCTTTCTCTTGCTTCAGACTAACCTCAGCCTCTCTTTCTGTGTTTTGAGGTAGTTTGAATAGTAAGGTTGAAAAGCGGACGTGGAGATGTTGAAGAAAGGGCTCCTGGGACATCCCTGCACTGAAATGAGAAATACTGTGATCTTGCCTGTCCTTATAATCTGCTTAGCCTTAGTGACGTAACTTGGGTTCACAGCTACCCAGGAGCTTAGCTGTGCTGTAGGATGACTTACATCCCTCACCACTGCCATTGCGATGGGTGCATCTCTCACACAAACACATGGCATTGGCTTTGACACCTGATAGGACATGTATAGACGGGTAGCAGAGTTACTGCATTTTACCTTGAACTACTGCTGTTAATCAGTTGTTTTGCTTATGTTAAAAGCCCACTGAAGGCAATAGCTGGGTCTGTAATTCTCTTTGTCTGATAATTAACTTAGAATCTTTAAGCATTGAATGAGTGAATGAGTGTGTGTGTGTGTGTGTCTGTGTGTGTGTGTGTGTGTGTCTGTGTGTGTTGCTATACTCCAACAGCCTCTATCCAGAATTTGAAGAGGTTGAGGATTTAGATTTTCGTGCTTGTGGAGGAGGGGAGTACAGAGGAAAAAGGTGTCCCTTTTCTTTCTGTGCAGTTGTGTCACCTGGTTGTCTCTTCCTCTTCTGATGAGGGTGGGGTACACTTCATCCCTGCCAGAAAAGAACTCCCTTCACTGACTTCCCCAAGCTTCTGAAGCTGGAGGGAAGAAAGGAGGCCTTGAAGGCAGGCATGTGACCCTACTGAGTATTTTGCATAAATCTAATATCCCAGGAAAACACAATCCTTTTGAAGTTGCTGAGGTCAGGAATGGCCAGGCAGGCCAGGCCCAGCTGGGGAGGAAACAGCATTTGCATAGTGTTTATTCTGTGGTCAAGGCAATTACAAAGGCTCTTTTTGGACCTCAGGAGTACCCCTCACCCCCCAATTTAGTTTTGTGCAAGCAAAATGCATCTTAATGATAAGAGGCACCAGGATGTGACACGATTCAGTCCTCTGCTGGTATTGATGATAAATGAGGTCATCCTGCAGGGCCACCTTTTGTCTCACAGCGAAGGTAAACGGCAAAGACCCATGTAGAGCGAGTGTGGAGAGATGTCACGTCTTTGATCATGTTGGCAAAGAGGAAAAGAGACAGGTTGGTGAGCATGGTGAAGAACAGAATTAGAGCTGTGAGGAGGAGGAATTTCTGATGACAGGGGTTTGCTAGTGCCTTGAAAACTGGGTGAACTCTTTCTGGGTGAATTGGACAAGATGAACTGAGGGGCGTGGGGACCTCTTCCCATTCCATCTCTGCTGCTGGCCTTTCATGGAACCTAACATCTTCTAATTAGTCATTCCTCCAGGTCGAAGCATTGAATCAGAGACTCCCAGAGATAAAACTATCTTCTCAGGCAGAGGTTACATTTTCACCTTGTCATCATTCACAAGTGCTTCCATAGACTTGCTTATTAAATCTGTCAATCTCAGGATCCAGAGGGAAGAGACAATATGAACACTAATATCAGTGCCCAAAGCAGCACCCAGTAACTGAGGTTCTGTTCTCCTCAAGACCTTGTACTAAGGGGATTTCAAGGTGATTATGACCTAATAGAAGGCAAAAGACAAAAGTCAAATATTGAAAAATATGAAGAGTAAGTTTTGTAAGAGGTGAAAATGAACATCCCCTCTGTTCATTTCTCTGTTTTATTAGTGAAAAATTTCTTCTTGTCTGTCCAGTTGAGCCCTTAAGTCACCTCTGCCTCCCTTTTCTCTAGGTTTGTCATCTGACACAATCATTGTAATGTATTTTGAAGCGTCCAGCAAAATGCATAGTTCTTCACTATAGAATTCAGTGAGTTGTGACAAAAGTTTGTATTATGTAACACTTACCCAAATAAAAGTATGAAGCTCTTTTTCACCCTGGAAGTTTACTGCTGTCCTCTCTATGTCCAATCCCCCAGAGGCAGTCATTGTTCTGATTTCTTTCATATAGAATAGTCTTGAGTGTTTTTGAGCTTTTTATCAGTGGAGTCATATATCATGAACTCTTTTATGTCTAGCTTCTATTGCTTCACATATTTCCAGAAATTGTTCCTCATACAGATAGTTCATTGCTTTTTATTGTTGAGTAACAGTATTCCATTGTCTGAATATACCAAAATTGGTTATTTTCCTATTGATGGGCATGTGGCATATTTCCAGCATTTTACTTTAATAAGCAAAGTTATTTTGTATATTCTTATGAGATTATGTTTTCACTAATCTTGGTTTAATATCTAGAAGTGAAATATTTGTATCACATATATGTGTATATCTAAATACATATAAAACATATATTTCATGATAACAAAATTGCTAAACAGTTTTCTAAAGTGGATGTACCATTTTCTTTCCCACTGGCAATGCACGAGAATTCAAAGGACTGTCTCTTCCCCAGCATTTGGTATTGTCAGTCTTTAAAATTGTAGTTATTTTAGTGGATGTCTTGGAATCACATGTCAAATTAAGCACTAAGTCCCAATGGACCTCTCATGGCACTGTCTCCTAGATCTTATTTATTTGTATTAACTTATTTGTAAATCATCTATCCCTGACCTGATTAACTCCTGTGAACTAAGTGTTAATCTCCCACTTCCCTCTCTTCCTCCAGATCACCAGGCTGCTTGTATTATCCTGGTGACTTTCTGATCACTTTTGCTTTTTGCCTCTGAAAAGCTTTAATTTCTAGCAATAATATCAGAATTTTTCAAACTTTGAATTAATTCTGATTGTAGTGGAGAACTCTTCTTCAGGGCAGAACTCCTCTGGTTGAAGGAAGATAGGGACCTGCTTAATCATCATTCCCATTTGTCCTTTCTGTCCGGGGCAGTTCCTGAACTTCCTTCCTGAATTCTGTGTACTCCTTGGTGTGTATATTGGAAACTGCCCATTGACCAGGTCCTCCTGACTTGGTGCCCATGTACCCTAGAGTACCAACTCCCATAGCTCCCTTACATTCCTTTCCAGGCACGTATTAGTGCTCGGAACCTTCTGAAAGCAAAGACTGTTTGAAGTCTCTCACAGGCCTAACACTTAGGCCTGTGCCGTTTCCTGTCCTTGAAAAGCGCTCTTGCCCATCACCATCATCAGCTGGGAAAATATGACATTCTTTGTGCTAAGATGCTCAAGCATCCATCCTTTATGAAATCTGCAGGGTTGATGTCTCCCTGGTTTGTACTGCCGCCTTCTCTTATGCATGACCTTGCCAGACTGCATGGTCTTCAGTATCATTGTTTTCCAGTACCCAGAAGTCTGACCTTCAATTTCCTTTACTTTGTGGTCTCAACCTATTTTGCTTCCATCCTTACATCCAACCTACCACCTTACATTATCTTCACCAATTTTGTGCTTTAACCTCACAATTCTCCTAGGATGGTACACATACTGTACTGTGCAACCATCTCTCCCCTTGTCTTCCTCCCTCATCTGGCATATCTTTTTTGTCTTCTTTTTCCAATCCTGAACATCTTGTATTGGCTTCTCAATTCTGCTTCCTCCATAAGCCATCCCAGTACACCCAATCTAGGTGTGGACTCTTTCTTCTTGACTTATACTTATTTCTAAATTCTTTATGTCTTTCCTGAAGGCCAACCTTTAAGATGCTCACCATCTGTTTAGAGAGTTAAGACAAATGCAAATGAAAGGATAGGAACAGCATGATCTAGATCATGTCCTACTTACACTGTGTGGACTAAGATTCAGTGGGCCCTATGCACTATTTAGAGCATGTGGGTCTTGTGGGAGGAATAACCAGGTGGAATCTCTCTTTATAAAGCGGTGGTGAACTTCACAATAGCACCGAATGCTGGAAGGATAGAACACTCCACGTGAGTCATGGGTAGACCTGAAAGACGAGTTTTACTGCCATCAGTATTTGTCGCTGGTCGATTCTGTTTGGGAAAATGCTCCAGCCTCCATGACAGTTGGTTTTGCTTCCAGCAGGTGCTATTGGTTCTGTAGTGGAGGACTGTGGTTCCCCAGCCTACCGAGGATTTTATCTCTGCTGCAAGTGTCTCTGGCCCTCTGTTTGGAATCGTCTGAGCCTAGCAGTTGAGAGCCTGAGGGGGTTTGAGTCATTTGGCACAAGGGCCATCAATACAGGGAGCAGAAAAGCTCATAACCACCTCTGATGGGCTCTAGTAGCTCCATTAGGATTCAGGACATCCTGGCTCTGCAGGGTGAAACACCACAGCTTGTCAGAAAAATAATGTATCTCCAATGGCTTCTGGTCTGGACAAACTATTTACAAAGAGTCTAAGTTAAGTGGGCAGGTGGCCAATTTTTGAAGTCTAGTGTCATTTGAAATGAACACAAACAGCGGGTGATGGAGAAGAACTGTGAATGCCACTGTGCTCAATTAGCTGTGGGAATTTCAGATAATGTTGGTGTACAGTATTCATCAGATATAAATTTCATCTCAAAAATTCCCTGTTTGTCCTTGATGTTTGATCTACTATTAAGCCACATTTACTTTTTTTTTTTTTTTTTTTAATAATTAGCCCTTTGAGGCTTTCTACAACAGTGCCTTTCCCTTTTTCTTTTTCTTACCAATGTGTGAAATTGGCCATCATTGGTATCTGGCCAGATACTGTTTAATCTTCAGAAACTATTTTCACACACCTTGCTGTCATGCCTCCTCCCTGCCTGTGCTGGTTCCAGCTACCCAGCAGTCTTTGAGCCAAGGATGTGTCTTAAGAATCCACAACAAGTTGATTGCTGGGGGGTGGCGGGGTGGGGGGGAGGAATCCTGAGACCACAGTTGGACTGCCAAAGGACTAACCTTCTGGAATCCCTGCCTACCTAAGTCACCTGACTCTTCTAGGTCTACAGTGTGCATTGCCCTTCGTCCTTGAATTCTCACTATAATCTCTATTTTGTTATCTAAAATAGCCTATTCTTCAAGGTTCTTTTATTTATTTTTTATTGTTTTATTTGCTTATAGTTGTTTATATAACAATATCTTAAATGCCAAGGTCTTTATTTTTTTTGTGCTCTCAGCTTTAGTATGTCCAGGAATTTAGAACTAGGTTTATAGACAGTTGGTGCTTCAATTATTACACTTCAATAAAAGTGCACGTCACAACAGATTGAATACAGCCACAAATACTGGTACACAGCTCTCTTCTCAGCCAGACGTAAAGAAGTTTGCAAAAACATAAAACTGCCATTCTTCACACTTATTTTTAATATATTTAAAAAATAAACCATTTATTTAAAATAATTTTACTCTTACGGAACAAATTGCATCGTACAAAGAGTTCTGTATATTCTCACTCGATTTTCTCTAATGTTACCATCTTAAATTCATGTGGTATATTTGCAAAACTAAGAGAGAAATATTACAAATATTAACATAATTACGAGCATTAATATTCAGTTGTTAACTAAACTATAGACTTTATTTGGATTTCACTAACTTTTTTACTAGTGTCCTTTTTCAGTTCCAGAATGCAATATAGGCTATGACATTATATTTAAAATATACCACATATAATATATATATGAACATGAATGGATTAGTATTTTAGAATGAATTAACAAATATTTAAAAAAATTTCTCCACTTTCATTTCTGTCACAGTAATTACTGATAGACTAAGTCATGTGAACAAAAGACCTTTTGAATTCTCAACAATTTTCAAGTGTATAAAGGGATCCTGAGAACAAAAACTTTGAGAACTGCAGATCTAGAATATTCTGTAAGAGGAAAACATTTACATTTGTTAACTGTAGCCTGTAAGGATAATTATGAAGCTAAGGTTTTATTTAATGTCTCTGGCTGGTTAATTACCTCCCCTTACCCACAATGTGATCTATAAACATCGAGGAGTTTGCAAAACTAAATTCAGTGAGAAAGAACCTGGAGACAGTACTGGTTTAAGTCAAGTAGCTTAGTCAGACTATAGATTAGGAGTACCTAATGTGCACCTTACAGCACTGCAGGCCCTGGGGATACAGCTATGGGTAAGACACAGGTGTCTCTATCTGAAGAGCTTACTTTCTTGGAGGGAAGTTAGACAGTAACTCTGTAGAGAAATAACGTAGCTTTATGTACTAGAACATGCTCTAAAGCAGAGGAAATAGGGTGGAGTGGTAGAGAGTGGTGTCAGCCAGAGGGTGGGAGGGTGGTACATGGAGGGGCTTGGTCCTAGTTGCTAAAAAGCATCTTGAAGGTCTGGTGGATGGAAGGCAGGCCGGAGCAGGCAGAGGGCCATGAGGAGGAGCTGTGCGGGAGTGATGTGTCTGGAAAGGCGGGCAGAGCCAGATCAGTACAACTCATGGCCCTGTAGGGGTTTGGCAAGGTGATGGCAGGGAGAGCAGTAGCCCAGATAAGAGATAAAGGTGGCTTGGGATCCAGAGGTTACTTCTGAAGATAGGAAGACATTGGCAGATTCCAGCATCTGTTTTTGAGTTAGAATCGGCATGTCTTGCTAACAGATTGGGTGTCAGTGAGGAGGAAGGAGCAGTCAAGGAGGGATCTTAGGTTCTGCCCTGAACAGCTGGGTGTTTGTGCCGTATACTGAGATGGTGAATCCTTGAGGCAGTGAATCCACACATGGTATTCAGTTGGGTTTAGGTTAGGTTTGTGCCCTGTTGGATATCTAAGCATATAAATGGCAATGTAATTGAGTGGATATTGGTTAAGTACCTATTCTGTGCAAGACATTGATTTGGGTGTAGAAGGAGAGCTTGATGAATCTCTCTCTCTCTCTCACTCACACACACACACACACACACACACACACACACACAGTGTGTTTATTATTCTCTTGTTATAGTGCTTGGGAAGCAGAGATGGAGTGAGTAATGCCATCTGGGTGAATTATTGTCTCTTCCCACCCCATTTTCAGGGCTACTTTGAGGATAACCAAGGTACAGGAGAACATCTGGGAATCAGAATAGGTGTGTGTTTCTCAGGAATGAGGTGGTAAGATTGGGTAACTGGAACCCAAGAGATATAAATACAGAATCTTTTATCTCTTTCTCTCGGGAAGCTTAGAGCATTTTATCTTACTCCTCCTTCCTGTATTTGTGGGAGAGAGGTGGGTGGAGGAATGTCATTACTTATAAATATATTACTAGTAAATAATGAAAGTCTCAGAAAAGCAGACTATTCCTTGTGGAGTGTCTGGCCATGTTAGTTTGGTTTAAAGATAAAAACAGGCCTGCTGTGTGCTGAATGTGCTCTGTGGTCCGTCACGGCCAGTGCAGATCCGGGAGATGCTGGCCCGTGTAGCTTCTTCCTCCCAGACCCCTCCTCCCCCCACCTCAGTTCTAGATTTGCTGGCTGGGCCCTCTGGCTCTCTAAGCAGCTGTGAAGGCTGGCCTGGCGACTTGTGATGCCAGCCGTGGGGGTCCTCACAAGCCTGCTTGGCAGCAGCTTGTCTCCCCTGTAGGACTTGCCATCTGCCAGCAACAGAGAGCAGTGACCTGCAGGGGACCCAGTGCTCCCTTGTTGGTGAGTCTGGAGCCCTTTCCAAAGCAGATTCTTTGGGACTGACTGGAGTGATACAGGCACTGACTGTTTTTATGGGGTCATGAGTCGTAGTGAAGGAATTTTTGAATGGAGGAAGGGAATGGATGGAGAATAATACAGTGTCCTTCCCCCGACCACTGCCAAAGCAGTAATATTGTTGGTAGTGATAAAGATAATAGTAGCTGCCATTTATTTAATTCCTGCTGTGACCCCAAGAATTTCTAGGTGCTTTATATTCTTTGTTCTCCTCAGAACAATGATACAAAGTGGATGTTATCCCTATTTTATAGGGATAAATGGAAGCAGAGATTAAATGTCTCCCCCAAGGTATATAAACAGTGGAACCTGAGTTTCTCTTATGTATGTATTTCTGCCTGGCTTGTGCCTAACTCACCTACTCATCTCTGAAAAGTTCAGGTACCTTAGATTCCTCCAAAGAACTCAAAATAATCACTGTCATCCTGAGTGGCAGTAGCGGTGGTGGAGCCTTAATTCAAGCATTTGGTCGTGTTCTGTGTCTGGAATACTTCGGTTGAAAACTGGACAGGATCCACACTGGCCTCAGCTGTAGAGTCTGGGGTCACAGCAAAAGGTATCACTTCCACTTGGAGGAGACTTTACATCTTTGGGGTGACCTTCTTTCTTCAAGCCAGGTGTTGCGTGGGGACACAGTTCTTTCCCTCCAAGAGTCACTGTCTACCTCTCCCCTGTTGCTCTGGTCTGTCAGATTTCATTTCCCTCTATTAGGCCAGCGCCTTTCCCCAGGATGGCTGCAGCACGCGAAGGTGGACAGAAGGGGCCCTGAAATCCGCAGCTGCAGCGGATAAACCTCTCCTTGTTTTTGGATCACCCACCGCTAGAAGGCTGCCTTGTCTTACCGTTCTGTGGAAAAGCCTGGGGCTTACGTTAGAGGCCATATCATGTGTGCTCTTGAAAAAGATCCCACGGATCCGTGGGTAGGTTAGCACTCTCTGGAGGCCAAGAGGGATTGATCTCAGGTGTTCCTGGCAGAGCCCTGCAGGCACGGACTTGATTTAAGCAGGCTCAGCCGGCACCTGGTGGCGGGGCTTAGCTGCCATGCGGAGGTGACGCCAGGGAAAACTCCTAGGACAGAAGTCACCTCTGCAGGTGCCTTCATTTGCCTTACAACCCAGTTACAGAGAACATGTAAGTTACTAGGGAAGGGCGTTTCCTTGCAGTTGCCAGTGGAGTGCAGCTCCTTGGGAGAGTGGTCTGTGGAGTGGGAGGCCGGGGCTGCCCAGGCCCTGCGGGTGCACCGTGCAAGGTGTGTGCCAGGCGCGGGCCAGCTCTCCTTGCAGAGGAGGGTGCCGATGGCCCCCGGAACCTTCTGTCCTCCTGCATCTGTCCTGTCTTCCTTGTCTTTCCTCAGTCCCCCTTGCTTCGACTAGAGAGACTTAATTGCTTTGGGAACCAGCCGAGCGTGTTCTTTCTCTGGAGTCACAGGAAGGCACGCGTAATACAATCGACACGTCGGCATCACTCAGCGCTGTGGCTGGTGGAGCATTTCTGTCTAGAACTTTTAATTCTCGTAACACCTTAGTGTAAAAAGCAGGGTAAATATGATTAGACCCATTTTAAAGATGGAGAGACAGAAAGTCAGAGAGGCTGTTTTCTCTGAGGTGACTGAATTGCCTCCGTTTCTTTTGCCTAAGGAACTGGGAAAGGAGGAAACATTTAAAAACCACGCAGAATCGTCTGAACTTACACTGTTTTTTTTTTTTTCTGTAAAATAAAAGCCTACCTTCCTAGTCATATAAAGTGGAAAGGACAGCATTAGCTCTCCTGAGAGTATTTTCCCAGCAGTCCTTTGAACTCTTCCTACCAAGTCCCTGCATCTTGGCCGTGCCTGCCCCTGCTTTTCCAACTCAGGCTCTACCCAGAGAGAAGCAGGACACGCAGAGAAATGCAGAGGCCAAAGGCGAGCGAGGTGAAACATCACTGTCTTTGCTTTTAACCATTTATCAAAGGAAGTGAAAATACAAATATTGCAGTGATATTAATTAATCTCCGTGGAGGAGGGGATCAAATACTCAGTGACTCTAATTATAGAACTCAGAAGCGGCAGCTCAGAGGCACCCCCAGGGAGGTCCCTGGCTACTGCAGGCTGGCCCAGGGAACCCTCTTCTCTGCAGAACAGTCCTCCATGGTCCCCAAACCTGAGCTCCAGGACTTGTTTACTCCCTCCAGGTCCAAGAAGGACATTTGGGAACAGGAAGAATCCATTTCCCTGGTTGGGGTGTTGTGGGGGTTGGGGGTGGGGCTGAGTCAGAAGGTCAAGGTAACTGGACAGTGGATTTAGGAGAGAGCAATAGTAAAAGGCTATAAAAACAAAAACAAGTGTTATTTGGAGAGTCCATTTAGAAGAAAGCTCACCAATAGTTCTGTCTCCCAGGCCTCAGCCAGAGTCTCTGGTGTGCAGACTATTTAGTGTGACTCTGACAGGCCCAGCTGCTCCTTCTCTAATGCCTCAGGAGCTGCTCTTAGGGGTTTAAAAGAAACGGTAGCCCAAATCTTGGAATTCTAGGATTCACAGGCTAGGAGAGGTCTTACTTCCTCCCTGGTGGAACCCATGTGTCAGCTGACTGTTCCCTTCCTGTCTTTTGACAGCTTGCCTTGGTCTGGGGCTGTCCTAATTGATGCTTGGCTGTCTCCTCTATCCTTGTTAAATCCATTTTCACCCTCACTGCCCCTTCCAATCTTTTTTTTTTCCCTCAAACTAATAAGTGCATTTAGTCTGCGAGGTTGAAACCTTTTATAACAGGCTTTTTGTGATTCCTCAGACAGTGAACAGAGGTTTTCACCATGTTCCCTCCTGGTCTCTTGGCGTTGTCACAGTATCTAGGCTATATCGCCTGAACGTGAGCAACTGTCTTGCCTGCAGTCAAATTACAGGATGCCCCTGTTTTTCCCAGAAGCTGCCACAACCTGCAGGTCTGATAGAGCATTTCACCAATTGCAGCAAAGTCTATATTACCTTTCAGAAGCTGCGTAGTTGCCTGGCAGGCAGTGTCTGGGAGATACCAGAAACCTGAGGGCAGTGTGTCTGTAATTGCCTGGAGATACCCATTAACTCTGGAGATACCTTTTAACTCTTAGTCTCTTCTGTGGGCAAGCAATGGTGTGTCGAATCTCAAAACGACAGTATTTACACTAGAGAAACAAAGCTTTTGAAAATAATAATGAAGATGCTGAAAATGGTCTTTTTGGCGCTATTTGGCCATATTGATTTGGGAACAGGTCCAGGGAATCCACACACTTCTTTTAGAAGGAGATCCTCATCGTAGGGAAGTCGGGGACTGAATTAATTGAATAGTGAGGTATTAAGGACTTGGAGATGTGCTGTGTAGTAGAGATTGATATTCTGCTCAGAGCCTCACGCCGCACCTGCAATCATGTTAACTGGGACTGAATCTAAAACAGCCCTTCCCCGGTGCATGGGACATTTGGTGTCTTTGCTTTTGTCTTATCTATCAACACTGTTTGGGCTCTCTGGAATCCTCCTGGAAGAGCGCTGTAATTTCCATCCACACCAGTACCCTACCCTTGCCTCAGACCGTGTGTTATAAGGCAAGTCTCAACTGCTCTAGGTCTCAGTTTCTTTGTTGGATGTGAGATAAAGATACTTTAACTACCCTGAAGAAGTTTAAAACACGGTGATGCTATATGGGATCAGTTTGGGAAGTTAGAAAGCTTTGTCCCTAATGCTAGGTAAAATCTTATTTCATTTGACAATTCTGTTTTCTATACCAGTTTCCCCTTCTTCATTATTTTTCAGTGGTCAGGTCTGTTGGTTGTAACCTTGGGCATTTTGCAGAGATGTTCAGTGTCAATTGGGAGGGCTTTTGTTGAATTGTTCCAATTCTAGTTGTTTTGAGTCCTGGTTTTCTAAATGATGTATGTCCACAGCCTGTAAACCAGAGGGGATAAAGAAAGGTGCAGATCCTGAAAATGAGTTCTCTAACCTGTGGGATGCCCCAAATTGCCCACCCAACCAAAGATCAAAGTTGGTGGCAAATCCATTCAACCAATGTTCCTTTCACTGATAGCTCTTGGTGTGTATCTGTTGGATCTCTTTGTATCACCATGATGTGTTGCTCACTTACAGGGACAGATTCTGCAGAAGGAAATTAAGGAGTAGCCTGGTGTGGGGCTTGAGTCCATGGAGCAGCAACTGTTGAATAAATAATGCTTTTCTGTGGAATAATCATTGTGGGTGTTGAAGGCTGGAGCAGTGCTAAGGACCTAGAGATAAAAGCCTGAAATATCTAGAACTTGCTGCTGTTTCTTTGGAAAGGGGAGAAGTTTTAGTCCAGTAGGTAGAGGGCACTTCTGTGCCCTTCGAAAGCCTTCCATCCTTGGAAAACCAGGGATTGCTGTATTTGTCTATCCCACAGCTCCCTCCTAATTCTGTTCATTTTTCTAGCATATAAATGCCACCTTGCAAGGAGCTGGACACAGGGCCCATGAGACCTGTGATGAAGCAGCACCTGCTAAATAATACATTTGTGGCCCTTGTCGAGAGGCTGTGAGGTGAGTGGTGACTAGAGAGGGCACCCAAGTGAAATGTGATGGAATGAAGGGTCTGGTTCCAATTTACATTGAGGTCCTAGTGGGGGGAGTTGGAGTTAGTTCACCTTCACGCAGAGGGAAGGGGAGAAGGAAACTCAAATTAGTTCCTGGCTTTGCCTTTTTGCTTGGGACTCAAATGTCAGAGCTGCAGATGCTTTGGAGGAACCTTTTAAAAATATACTTTATAATATTCTGTGAGGCTCTGGTCGACTGAAGACCAGCCAAGGACCAGCCAGATTGGAGTTCTATAATCATTACCTTCCTCTTGCAGAGATTTAAAGTGGATTAAGTGATTAGAAGAGCCTAATTGCTCATGAACTCCCTCCATGGCACCAGCAGGTGAAGGTGGCTTATAAATTGCTGCCTTCCCCTGATCCCGCAGTCAAGTGAATCAATCCAGGCAGGATCCATGATAAGGCCGAGCAGGGAGCAATTGAACGGCCCTTGCCTTTTCTGACCATAAGATCTGGTATTCTGGCAGAGCCTCACATGATTTTTCCTTTTGGCAGGTGGAGAGGAAGGCAAAACTAGAGTATTTTAATAAGGATGTTAATAGGAGACTCTCAAAGCAAAAGCTGAAACAACAGTTTAATGTACGAGCTTTGGAAAGATGGTTGGATTTGGAGTCAGGAGATGTGATGGCCCTACTTACAGGCATGACCCAGGCCTACAGTTGCTCTTCCCGTGACATGTCACGTGGGCTTTCGGAGCCTTAGTAACCACCTCCCTCAGTTGTGGGAAAATCATTAGCTGGAATTACTGAATGTGGCATAAAATGTTTGGTCAGTGCATTTGTTTCCTAGTGTTACTGTAACAAAATGTCACAAACTAGGTGACTTTACAGAAGCATGTTCTCTTAAGCCTCTCAAGAGGCTGAAAGTCCGAAATCCATGTGTCTGTAACATGTTGCTTCCTCTGAAGGCTTCCAGAGGATCCCTCCTACTGTTTCCAGCTTCTGGTGGTTGCTGGAACCCGTGGCTTATTGCTACATCCCTCTCATCTCTGTTCTGCTTCACATAGCCTTGCCCCCCATTTGTGTCCAAGTTTCCCTCTTTTTATAAGGATATGAGTTATTGGATCAGTGCCCATCCTAATCCAGTATGATCTCATCTTCATTTCACTGCGAAGACCTTTTTCTAAATGAGACCACGTTCCCAAGTCCTGGGAGCTAGAACTTCAACATATCTTTTTAGAGAGACACAATTCCACCTGTAAACAGTAAATATTGACTCTGAAGTTAAGTATCTAGTGGCATTTTTTCCAGACATCCCACAGATGTGGGCTCAATGGTGGGTGAAATTAAATTAAGGCTGAGGATGACTATGGCCTGGAACAGAGGTGCACTTTGTGGGAAGTGGGAGAGTTGGTGGACTCACACCTCTGGGATGCTGCTGCACCCCCCCACCCCGGCACATTGACTCATGTTCCTTCGAGTCACCTCCTGCTCTAGCTGTTCCAGTGAAGAGGCGCCATTGGTGGGGGAGGAGAGACTATGTAGACCACATATTCCAGACCCCTCCCTGATCACAAAGGCCTGTGTTGTAATCAGAGTGGAGCTTCTTGATTGGCTCAGAGACACCGGAGTTGTATTGCCCAGGACAGTCCCGAGTGTACCTGAGTTGCTCTTGGAGTTGTTTTCTTTGGAATCATCTTTTCGCAATTTTAAGAGTAAAGCTCAGAGTAGACACAGAACATTCCTTTTAGACTTGTTTACATACCAGTGCATTTTATGTTTGCTTTTGCGGCATGAGCTAATGTACTTAGAAGGGCCTGGGTACAGTACAGACAAGAGTTCCTGCCCTCATGGTCCAGAGTCCACGGGGAGCACATTTTTGCAGTGGCTTATCTCGGCGTACTTAGGGAGCTAAGAGACCCTAGGAATGAACCCATAACCCAGGTGAGAAAAGTAGGAGTAACAACAGAGGGACAATGCTTCACACATGGACTGGCAGGGAGATGAAGAAGAAAAAACACGTTTAGCATTTAGCAAGGGGGCAAGAGCAAGCAGGGGACCTTGCCAGCAGTAGTGTGGCAAGCCTTCCACATGGCTGGCGTTAGTTGGTAATGCAGCTGGACAGGAGGTCTTGCCTGGGCCCCAGATGCCTTTTAGTGGGAGTTAGCAGTTGTTCAGGTTTCAAACTGGTTCTCACCAGAAACTGTAAGAACAGCTGAGCCCTGGAGGAAAGACAGTCAGTCACTGGGCCCGGTCCACTTTTGGAGTGCTTCCTGCACACGCATGCGCTCTTTTCCCCTAGGCTTGTGCTCACTAAGGGTTACGTTCTATCTCCGAGGGCCTCTCACTGTCATTGTGCCTGTGATGTTGCTGTACTTCTAGTCCCCTGACACCAGCATCCAGTGGGGTTCAATTATACACAGTTTCTACTTTGTGGGGCTCCACAAAAAATTAGCCAAGGAACGCCCCCGGGTGCCAGGTGGCTTGAAATATCTCATTAGGTATAACTGTGTGGGAAGAAACAATATTTTTAGCAGTGGGTAGGAAGTGTTAACTGAAATATGACTTATTTGACATTCTGGAACTTAGAATCATCAGTTCAAGTCAGATGGTACGATCGTAACTGTAACCACACTGGCGGCCATAGATCAAAAGAACGGGAAATGGATTTAGCACCAGCATAACGTGCTCACGTTTCCTCGGGTTCTCTCTCTGTCTCTTGCCTATTACTAAGTAGTACTGAACCAATCTCAGGATGCATCATTATAAGAAACAATTCTTTTCCTAGTAATGCACATTGCTTTCAGAATTAAATTTATGAACTTCTGGAAGGTTCTGGGATTTTGGGTGGAGGTGGATCCAATTTCCCCATAAAGGATTTAGCAAGTTGTTGATTTGGGGAGGGGGCTACTGAGTGTGGTTTGCTTTGTGAGGAGGCAAGTGACAAGAAATTCAACAGTGAGGGGTTGCCAGGGGACAAACAGCACAGCTTAGTGCTCAGGTTTTTCCTCACAGTGGTTCTTGGGGTGGAGGCCTGTGGAAGGGAGGAGCCCTTCCTGAAGAGGGATTTGTAAGCGGGAAACTTTGGGCTTCTGTGCAAGTGGAGCAGCCCTGTCAGCACCATGGGGAGTTTTGGAGCTGAAATGGTCGGTGGTGCAAAAGCTGGGCTTCTTCACCCTCAGATACTTCAGTGGGGGTCCCCTATGTGGGGGTGTGGTCCTCGGTAAGTTGACTTTCTAGAGCAGAGAACATTGCCAAAAGGGTGGGCAGCTGAAGGCTGGATGCCAATTATGGTTCCAGAAGTTGAGACAAATCTTCCCTCAAATGGGCGCTTGGCCATGCACCTCCTAGTTCACGGCAAGAGTTCCAAGCACCTATCTCAAAGTGGGACCACACTACTCAGCAAGCCGCAGCCCACAACGTGGGAGAATGATTTATCATTTTTGGTTGTTGAGAAACAAGAATTGCTGCTTGTAATCGGAATTGCCTGGTTAGTACTCACTATTCTATGAAATCAGTTCTTAAATTTAATTCCTACTCTGACCCTAACATCTTCACATGTTCTGGTCTCTGGGCTTTATCACTCCTCACAAATGCTCAACAGTAAAAACTAAGAATGTGGCAGAGGGTAGAGGTCCACCCCAACCCAGATGCCTGCTCCTCCTCCCTTCAGCCCCTGCTCACCAGCCTCCCCGGGATCCAGGCTGAGCGTCTGCAGCATTGGCTCCCGCCAGTCAAAGTCAAACCATCTGGTTTCCCCAAACTTAAAACAGTGGTTTTAGATGCTTCCTGTCCAAAATGATTCTTCGAAGGAAGACGGATAGCGTTCTTGACTAGGCATTGAGGTGTAGGGAAAGAATGCTGTTTGAGGAGGTAGGTATTCCTGCCTTTGCTTATTCAGTGATGAGGGGAAAGTTCCAGAATCTTCCTGGGTGTCTTTCCTGCATTCTCTGTGAATGTGAAGGGACTGACTTAGATGATATGTATTGTCTTTTCTAGAGTTGTGATTTCCTTCCTTCCCTTCTTCATGGTGGGATACGGTCTCATCCTCTTTCTAATTCACCCAGTCCTAGATTGCCGAGTCCCATGGCCTGTTACTCCTGCCTTGCCTCAAGTTTCATTCCCTTTTCCACTGCCAGCCTAACTGTGTGTGGTCCCCCTGTTTTCTTGCTGGCCCTTCCATGATCTGCTCTCCCTCTGGGCATCCCACCTTCCTCCCAGCAAATGGGCAAGGTGGGGAGGAGGGAGACAATGGTGGTCCATTAGGCCTTATTAGTTGTGCAGGACTGGCAGGGTTACTGGTGGGGGAACTGGCAATTTACTACCAGGCTTGGGGCAGGGGTACTTTTGGAACAATAGTGATGGAGGAATGAGGAGTAGCATTTGGAGGGCACCATCACACTTACACTCGTATGCCCACTCTCTCTTTCCCCAAAGCCAGAAAGTGCTCAGCCAGGTGACACATCTGCATTGATACAGTTTCATTTCCTAGAATCTGTCTAACTCCTGCTCACCTCAGCTAAAAAGGCAAGAATTGATTCAGGGCAAGAATTTGAAAGTATAACTACATTAAGAATGGAGTGGAGAACTGTGTGCTTCCTCCCCGCATCAGGGCTGTTGCCAGACAGCCAAGCTGTCATTCCTGGCGAGGTGACAAGACCCTGGAGCTCTGATGGGAAGCACTTGCTCATTACCTGGCATCCCAGTGGTCATGACCAGCTGCTCAGTTTGCCCCCTCACAAGATGGAAAAGCAGATTTCACAAGACACCAGCACCAGCATGCCAGGCGGTGAGAAGGAAGAATATGCACAAAGCCAGAGAGACCTAGATTAGGCTTCCTATACTGTGAAAGGGGCTCCTGGTTTGTGTCCTGAGTGTACTCCTGGTTAGTGCACCACAATCATCAGCCTGGTCCTAACACAATGTTGTGCTTTTCCATAAAGTGCTTGGTTTTAGACCGTATAGAACTACCACATTCCATTTAATTGAGGAAGAGATTGATATTGCTCTGAGTTTTCTCCATGACGTCTGGGCTGCTTAATGTCATTACCCAGAGCGCCAAGCAAAAGAGACAGTGTCAGGATTCTAATCTCTTGAGTTTAACACCCTTTAACAGGAAGTCTCTGGCTCTTTCTAGCTCTATCACAAAGCAGGGACGAGGTGTAACTAAATAAAAGCACACTTTTGTGTAATTTGCTCCCAGTCATGTCAAGCTACTAATGTTTAAGTTAGTTAGGTTAATGCTAAATAAACCTTGAAAGCATAGTGGCTTGTTGAATTACAAGTTTATTTTTCAGTCACATCAAGTCTAGTGATGTGGGATGCAGGACTGTGCTCCATGGAGTCATTCGGAAACTCGGGCTTTCAGAGACCCTGTCTTCTTTAACTTGGGTTTATGGGGTTGACCAGGATCATCGGTATCTGGCCCATAAAACAGAGAGCAGATAGAAGATCCTGGAGCAAGATTTAAGGTTGGGGTATAGAGCTGTGCACATTACTTTGCCCGGATTCCACTGGCCAGAAGTCAGTTACAAGTCAAAGTACCTGAAAGAGAGATGAGAAATCTAGCCTAATTTTTCTATAACTTGGGGAAAGGGAAAAAAATAAAGCAAACAAGCTCTCTGTTGAGGGGGTATGGAGGATTCGTTTCTTCCATCTCTCATCATTCATATATTCATGGTATTCATCGTCTGTCTGTGCATCTTTACTATTTACCATTTGTTGTAACAGAATGAGCACCTGTACAACACCTTCCAAAGCAAAGTTAAGATCTGGCAACAATTTAAAGCCAGTCTTGTGATTCTCAGTCTGCTCTTCTGAAAAGAAGTAATCATTCTGAGTCGATCCTCATTTTTCATCCAACATTTTAAAAGTTGTGTCTGCTCTATATGGACTCCCCAAACCTATGTTTTTATTTTAGTTGTTTTTGACTTGCTATAAAGGATCTCATGTATGTGCTCTTTGACTTACTTTCTTCATGTGCACACGGGATTGCTATGACTCAGTCATATGCCAGTGTGTTGCCAGGCCTCATTTTTGTTGTGACTATACCTCAACTGATTCATCCACTTTCTTGTAGATGTGCACTTGGGCTGATTGCAGGTTTTGTTATTTGAACACTGCTGCTATCATCATCCATTATGTGGCTCCTGTTATACATGAGCTAGAAATTTTCTTATAAGCTAAGGGTGCAGTTTCTGGGTTGTTTAGCTTGATGAAACAGTGCTTAACTTTCAACTTAGCCTCCTGTGAAAAATGGATAAAAGGTATGTCCACACCTTTCCTCGCACTTGATATAGTCAGGTGTTTTAATTTTTACTAATCCCTTCATTGTTTACTAATGAGCGCGTTATTCATTAATTTTGCTTAGTTTCCCAGGGTAGCTAAATTCCCTAAGCTCTCATTATTTTTACTGCTTCTTGCTGCCTCCCAAAGCTACAGGTGGCATTAAATTGCAAATCAACTCTGAAATCTATGAAGAAGCTCTGATGGGAAGATATTGCAGAAGGGGTGGCCCTCTATGCAGGCTTTTTTCAGCATGTGGGCAGGTGACCAGTGCCCTGCCCTAACTCTGTAACATTTTAATTCCTCCCATGTTGGCCACTCCAGATACTTCTACGTGGACCCGAAGGTTTTGTTGATTTTAGGAGACGTGGAGGCAAATCCAGACAGAATAGGGTGCTGTGGAGCTGCCAGGTCAAGCTAGCATGCTGCAGTGGAGAGTGAGTTGAAAATGTCTTCTTGCTGACTGACAGACCATGAAGCAGCCTCGGAGTTGGATTAAAATAAAAGTAATGGTTTTCCCTGCAGCAGCTTGCTCCCCTCGCCTGTGCCCGCCCCTGCAGCTGGGTACAGGTGCAAAACGGTGCCTCCAAGCCCTGGATGTGATAGCCGCATTTAAATCTGCCCTCAATCTGTCTGGTTTAGTAGGGGCAGTCTTGTGAAGATAAATCATGTAAACAAGTTACAGTAATGGAATACTTATTTATAAATCATATTTTCAAAGACTTGCATCACTGTTACAAAGAAAAATCTTGTTATTCTTCAGCTTGTTAAGAAAATCCACTCATCTTGAGCAAGCATCTGCTCTACACAGTTAGCTCAGACATTATGAAGTGGAGGATCCACCTTGACTTTCCTCCTTTGGGTGGTGGGGAGGGCAGGAGTCTGTGCTTGAAAATGTGAGTGGTTTTTCCACCTGGGTGCGTAGCCCTTTCGTTTGATAGGGTGAACAACAGCAAACAGAAGGGCAATATTCTACTCCCCGGTATTCTCTCCTTCCCTCCCCTCCTCTTTGTGGGCTAGTGATCTTTTTGTTCCTTTCTGCCATAGTTTTCCCCCTGTGACAGGGGTTCTGCTTTCCTCTGATTTGAAATGATGAGCCAATGGAAAAACCAAGGTCTCCATCCACCTCTGAGAGTGCAGAAAGAGAAAGAAAATGCTTCTGACCTCCTGTGATCAGTGAAGGTGCTGAATTTACCCACTAATGTCCTACAAAAGCAAATGCTATTTTCTCAACAGGAGCACTCCATCACGTGCCCAGACCCATCAGCCTGTGCAGCTGAGTGGCTGCTCCTTACTGCCAGCTCCTTGGGTCCTCCCCAAAGTGCTGTCCAAAAGGACTTTTGGAGATCCAGACAGAGCTGCTTGCATCTTTTGGAATATCTGCTCACTCCTGCTTCTGCATGCATCCCGTCCCTCCTGTTAGGTGGAGGCAAAAAATTTTAGTAAGGATTTTAGGATCATGGGGCAAGTAGAGATTCTAGATGACATGGGAGAGAGCCAACCATCATCTACTAGCTGCTGTGAATATTTTGTATATATTTAGATGGAGCCAGAAGTTCTGTTTTTTTTTTTAAAGCAGAATGTTGTGTTCTGGGCCCCAGTACATGAACTTTCTCTATGCGATCCAAACTCCCTATGTCTTACTCACTGCCCTATGCCTTGCATCTAGAGCAGCTATATGCACATAGTAGATACTCAATAAAAACATGTTTCATAAATTAAGGAGGGAGTAAGACTGCATAATGTCTGGATCTGGAGTGAGACCATCTGGTGAAGTCCAGAGAAAAAAGAGGGGCTAGTGTAGTCTAAAGCCCTGAGCACTCTGCATGCTCCCTCTGCCCCCCAGCTACTTATGCACTCAGGCAAAGGACCAGGGATCAGAGAGGGGCAGGTGCCAGGAATCGGACAGGCACACCTCCTTGGGGCAGCTGAGGCACTGGCTCACAGAGGCAGGCCCAGACTGGGCATCTGCTGCTCTCCTTCCAAGACGTTCGAGCTAGCCGGTGCTGTGTGTGACCGAGACTGACAGTGGCCCAGATTCCACGGCCCTGGGCTGAGGGTGAGTGTGTGCCTAGCGGTGGCAGATGTCTCTGAGTCAGGAATCATGGAGCCTGATTTTACAAGTGAAGAAAATGGTGCCATTAAAAAGCAATTATTCAAGTGGTGTGAGTCAGCGATGCAGCTCCTGGCGGTGCCGAGCAGGAGAAGTGAGTGGTGTCGGGAGTTTTTCCCTTTCAATTTCTCTTTTTTAAATAGAGCTCAGACTGGAAAGCAGAGCTTGCACCTACATGTGGGTCAAGTGTGGTGAGGGGCCTGGCCGGCCAAGTCCCTTTATCTGAACAATATCAGGAAGCTGGAAGAAAGGACTCTGTCCTGAGGGACGGGGGCCCGAAGGGTCTCCAAGCTGGTGGGATAAATATTTTTAAATTATTTGTCATTGTCATTTATATTTTATATGAATTTGGGGCTGCATATTTACACCTCCATGTATGCACATGCTCCCTCACCTGGATGTGTATTTGCTTTTCCTCCAATCTCAGCCACTTCACAAGGGTGTTCCAGGTTTTCCAGTCTGGCCCCCATGGGTTTTGAGGAATTGAAGGAACCGTGTGGTAGAGTCAGAGGCTATGGGAGCTGGGGTCAGGCTTCTACTTTATCTGTGCTGTTCCCTGACCCTTTCTCGCTCTGGCATGACTTCACGGCAGACCAATGTGCTTTCATTTTTGGAGTACTTCTCACAGTTCTTTTCTGCTAAGACTGCTTGGTGTGCTGCCACAGCAACCAGCCATGCTTTCCCACCTTCACGTGAGCGCAATGTGCAGGGGACAGGACGGACCTGCTTCCAGCCCTTTCTCTGGGGCTCCCAAGTGCGGGGTGGCTGGTCACTCTGGAGATGCCTGTTGAAGACCCAGGTCTGCAAATCTTTCCCCCCCTTTTGCTTGTGATTCATGGACAAGGTATATTTACTTACCCTAGTAGGAGGGCCTGAAAGTGTAACAGTGTGAAGATCAGGCCAGCTCCATGAAAGTGCCAGAGGTAGCTTCTGGTGCTGGGGCTCTCTTGCAAGTGGAATAAGAATTCCAAAAGATCACGAGATGTATTTGTTTGCTTAATTTATTTTTGTGCTGAAAGTGGAACAGCCCTAATTTTACCTTTCCCTCGTTGAGGGGAACTCAAACTCAAGCAGAGTTTGACCCGCTCCACTATGGATAAAATAAAGCAGGAAAAATTTCAACATCCTTGTGTAGATTAGCAACTCAAAAATATGACTGAATGTGAATATTGTCTCACATGCATCACCAGGGAAAGATCATTTTAACAGGCAGCATTTTTAGGGCAACCATTCAGTTCTTCAAAATTGAAGGAGACAGAAGTTCAGTCTGTCCACCTTGGGTACCAGGATGCAGAAGACCAGAGCTGCCAAGAGTGTGGCCTTAGGAGTCAGGTTCTTTGGTGGTGGCGTGGGTGGGTGTGTGAATAGAGTGGGCAATTCTGGGTTAAAGAGGAGTCAGCCAGACTGGACAGAAGGGTGCTATGGTTTTCTAGGGGTTCAGGCCACTGGGAGAGCAAAAGTTGGTGTTGAATCCAGGGGTGCATGCTGTCACCTGAGCACAGACTCTGTGGAGGTACAGCAGAAGGAGGTTCAGATGTAGGGAAGATGACATTGTGTACTGTCCTGGTTTAGACAAACACAGGCATCCAGGGAGTCTGGGCCCGTGGTCAGTTACAGCCTCCAAGTTTTGCCTGGGTTGGAGCTCTCCAGGCCACAACATATGGATTCTGGGCAGGATGTCTGCTCTCTCATTTCATTTCATTTCATTTCATTTTTTAAAAAGATTTATTTATTTATTCATACAAGAGCAGGGGTGTAGGCCATAGGTGTAGTGGTAAAAGAATTCACCAGAGACAGAGTGGGGAGCAGAACAGGTAGATAGGCTGAAATACACTGCTGAGGGGAGCAGCAGGCGAGACAGAGAGGTCTGCTGCACCATTTGTGTCAGCTCCCTGGCTGGGGATCGAACTTGTGCTACAGTGGCTCTCCGTAGCTTCATAGTGCTGAGACTTGACCTCCTGTGCCACCAGGGAGGCCCTCTCTAATTTCATTTTAAATATCTTTTACGGCTCTCCCCAGATTGAAACAGTAGGGGCCTGGGGGAAGGGCTCACTGAGCCCTGAGTTCCATGACAGGGGGGCAGCCCCACTTGAGGCCTGCAGCCCTGGATTGACACGTGAGCACCTCTTAGAAGCCCTGTCACCTTTGGGGAGTTACTCAACTCATACTTCAGTTCCTTAACTGGAAAATGGGTTAGGTGACTCTAACTGCTGCTTCTTGAAAATTAAGTCAGGTGTTATGGTCCTTCGCACTAAGCCCTAACCCCAATGTCCTTTACACATTTATAATAGTCAAATAAAATATTTGTTCCTTCTGGGGCCAGTTTTAGGAAAGTCAAGTGCTATTGGGAACGCCTTTCAAGAAGTTGTGATCTCTGACATGGAGAGTTCACAAAGTCGTAACAAGTGACAGTTTGGAAATTCAACAGTCTGTCCCTAAAGACAAGAGTAACCCTTTGACTGAGATTGGCATAGGTCTAAAATCCGAACTTTAAAAGGTGAGTGAGGACAGAGAGTAGGTGGAGAGTGGTCAGAACTGATCTCTCCTTTGAGGATTTTTTTTTTTAACTTCATGATGGTGCAAAAATGATAGGCATTTAGAAGAAACTGCAGTTTGAATTTTAAATTAGGGCATTTTGTTTTTCACTTTCAGTATTCAGTATATTACCTGAGATAGTCAACACTTTATTATAAAGCCGGCTTTGTGTTAGATGATGTCGCCCAGCTGCAGGCTAACGTAAGTGTCTGAATGCATTTTTGGTGGGCTAAGCTGTGATGTTCTCTAGGTAGGTGCTTTAAATGCATTTTTTGGCTAATGATTGTATTTTCAGCTAACGATGGGTTTATTGGGATGTAATGACATTACAAATCAAAGGCAATCTGTAGGTTATTAAATCTTATAGGATGAACTTTGTAGTGCAAATGCCCAAACGTGCGACAGAAGGGCACCTACTAATAAGGGACGTCAAGCCCAAGGGGCTGGAGTAGAGGAGAGGCCACCTGGGGAATGTGACAACCATGGCCACCACAGTGAATGGCTGTGGGTCCAGAGAGCTGGTCCACATCCAGGCAATGGATGTCATGTGCTTTTACTTGTGTTCCCAAGGGAGCAGCTCATAAGAGGGTGAGAGAATGGTGGGGACAGAGTTCTCATTAAAGTGCTCCATCTGCAAGTATCAGCATCCACTGAGAGCAAAAATAGACTTTCAGCAGGTAAGAATGGGGTCTTTACAGGCATAAGGCCTGAGTATCAGCTGGCAATGGAATTTGGTGGAAATGAGTCATGTTTGTTGATGATACTGTTAATATAAAAGGGAAGTCTATGATGGTAATAAAAACTATGATTTCAGCACACTGAATTATCTTCCCCTTTAGGCTTTAAAGTGGTTCCATGTATTTATCTTAAATATTTACAACATCCCCTCTGAAAATGAGAATAATGATAATACAAAATGAATAATATAGTAATGGTGGCAATATCCATTTCTGAGTAACTACTATAGGCCATGGGCCATGGTCTTTGTTAGATTTTTTTTTTTTTTACTGGTATAGTTAGGTTTATTTTTTTATTATTTTTTAAAATATATTTTTATTGTTATTTATGTCTTTTACATTTTGTATTCCCCTTGGGTAACCCACCAACAATTCACCCGTGATCCATCTCCGTGGTCCCTTGTGTCCTTTTCAACTCCATTTTGTGCCCTTATCCTCCCCTCCCCCCGCAGGCCCCCCCCCCCACCTGCTGAGTGTCTCTCTCCTGTTTGGTTTCCTTATAGTCCTGTTATAAGTGAAACCATTCGATATTTTTCTCTTTCTTTCTGGCTTATTTCACTGAGTATGTTAGATGCTTCTTATCTACAACATCTCTAGTCATCACACTAACCCCTTGAGAACATTTCCCGTTGTTTCACCAATTGGGAGGGAGGCTAAGGCTCAGAGAGGATGTGTAACTTGCTGAAAAGCCTCATTGGTGAGGGACCAAACCTGGGTTAGAATTAATGTCTCTTCGTCTGAAGAACCCTGTATGGGCTTGGGAAAATCATGTCAGGAGCTACTTAACACTATTAGAAATGGAATGGAATGAAGAAATTTGCCATGAAGCCTGAAATTTCCCTAGCTTTTCAGTCTGTACTCCTGAAATCTGCTCTCAGGAAGAAGCAGAAAGGAAGACCTCATAGCTGTTCTGAAGATCCTGAAAAAGGCCATTCCTTGCATCTATTTTTTTTAAAGATTATTTATGCACACAAGCTGGGGTGCAGACCAGAGATGGGGGGCAATGAGAGAGTTTACCAGAGACAGAGTGGGGAGCAGAACAGGCAGATCAACAGAAATACACTGCTGAGAGGAGCAGCGGGCAAGGGGGGAGAGGTCTGCTGAGCCATGTGGGAATCTCCCCAGCCAGGCATCGAACTCACGTGCCACAGCAGCTGCCAACAGCTCCACAGTGCTGCGCTTAACCTGTTGTGCCACCAGAGAGGCCCCATTCTTTGAATCTTGAGAGACATTTTGAGACCTGGCTCTTCTCCAGTGGTCTCTTCTCCTCCCATATGGGTCTTGAGCTTTGTGTACCCTTCTTTTCCTTGCATTTTGCTGCCTCCTCCCCTTATGTTGTATATTCCCAAATTAGCCCCACCAGTGCCCCTCATATAAATATTCTCATGCCTACCGGTAGTAAGACTTTTTTCTGTGCCAGGAGAAAGAATTAACTTCTGTGTTGGAACTCATTTCCCTCCGTTCTAATCCTATCCACCCTTAAAATTTCAACCTCCTTGAAGAGTTCTTTATAATCCTCCATGTCTTCTCAAATCCTGTGTCACTTTTACTAGCCAAATTACACTTTGCTGCCTGTGTTTTAGGTATTTGTATACACATATCTCTTCTCACTCAATAACTCATAAAGGTTTGGAAGACAGGAGTTGTGCTTTTTCCTGTGCCTCACACATAGTAGATACTCAATATCAATTATTGGATAAGCAAAAGCTCTCCCCCTCAACATTTCCTTTATTATAGCTAGCTCTACCTTTGAGTCTAACACTGTCACTGGTTAAGTAGATGTGTTTGTTACCGAGTCCTGGAACAGCAAATGAGAATCTGATCAGACTCCTGTTCTAACATCATTCCTACCTCCATCTGGGCCTCTTTACTAAAATATAAGTATCACTGTCCATGGTGAGTACTGAAGAGTGAGGGAATGTGTCAATGTGGGGAGCCTAAGGACGCTTTCATTTAGATAAGTTCCGGACTCAGAGAATCAAGCTCCTTTTCCCCCTACTCTTGTTGCTCTCCCCAGACTATGCCAAGGATTTAGAGTATAGCACAATTTTTCCAGTGTGAGGGTCACCATACATGGCTCTAATGGGACAGAAGGGCTAACCAATAAGTGGTCAAGGTCCTGCCCACTCTGCTCTGGCTGCTGGTTCAGGACCATGGACAAGGCTATAGACAGACAGTCTGGGTTTCCTTTCTTTTTCTTACTAGCTCCCCTGTACTTTGGAAAGCCAGTGAAGCTGAGAAGCCTAAGAAGTCAGAGAAGGGTAGCAAATTACAGCCTTCCTTCTTAGGAATTCCACTCTTCACACCATAAATCAGACCCTCTGGTTGTCTAAAGTGACCTGCACACAGCTCTCTTCTTGGAGAAAAGGCCTCTTGCACAAACCAGGTTGACACTTGCTCACTAATTGCCTCCCCACTGGAATTGAACTTACTCAGGTATTCCCTTCAGGCATTGTAGATTTCAGAGGGGCGTCTTTATTGCTATTTTACTGCATATGGGCTTATTCAAATCAATATTCTTATATAAAACAGTGGGAAAAAAAACCATGATATTTTCTTCTTCCTTTGATTTTTTTTTTTTTTTTTAGTATACACATTTTATATTCTGCCTTTAAAGCTATTTCTGCTGCACAGCTGCTTTACCGAGACTCAGACTCCTACGGGCCCCACTTGGTCCGACACGTACCTTGAATATCCTTTCACAGTGTTTGATTTCTGCAGTCAGTTGTATAATGAGGAAGGAGTGTACAGTGAGTTTTGAGATTCCTATTAACCAGGTCACCCATGAATCTATTTTTGTGCGCTTCTTTATTAGAAATAGCAGGGAACATGATAATATTTAAACACAACTACTTATAGGAACTTGGCTTCAAAAATACACCGTAATACATTTCTTTTCCCATTTGACATTTCAAAATGTTGTACTACATTTTCCCATCATAACAACATCTCTTCTCCATTTTCATTCAGGATGTGGGAAGGAGACTATTACGAATGACAGTGGATATTTTGTATGGTCATTTGGATTTGTGATCCTCTGTCCTGGCTAGACACGTATGGAGTGCTTTGTTCACTTCTCGGCACTGCCTTTGAAATGGCCCAGAAAGAAATGTATGATAAAGGAGGGTAGGGGTTGGGAATACTTGCAAGAGAGCTATCTTTAAATACTTGAACATAGCTTTTGAAAAATGAGAGTAGAATTGATCTGTGTTGTGCCCAAGGACAGAATCAGTGGGTCAAAGCCACAGTGAGACAGATCTATTTCAGTCTAAAAATGACCTAACAATGGGAGCTGCCAGACTCTCTGGAATGGGTTCCATGTGAGGTAGTGAGCCTCCAGCTCTGCAGGGGTGGGGCTCCAGCCTCATGGGACTGTCTGCCAGATGTGACTCCAGAAATAATGAGTCCAGCTGTGAACTAATGAGTTCAGCTGTGAGAGTCAGTGGCTCTTCCTGCCTGGCATTGCTATTGGTACTTGGGGCATCAAAAAAAAAGAGACACCCATTTTTCTTCAGAGCAGAAACTATGAATCCTTCTGAGTCTCCGAATGCAAGTATGCTAATGGCCATTACAGCTACAGCCAATGATAGAAAGTGAGTTTGTACTTACTGAGACAAGTGTTCTTTTTTTTTCCCAGGTAGATATTTCACTTGTGGCTCACCTGTTCAAATGGCTTCAGAAACCACTTAAAATTAATCCCAATCCTGCATTTTGTTGCATTGGTCAGGAGTTGGCTAACTTCTTGCTGATGTCAAGACATCATTAAGGTGATAATGATCCCTCTCCAGTGAAGAGATTTTCCCAGTTTACATAAAGTACTTTCATATTTCTCCTTTTGGTCTTTACAATCCTCTAAGGCAGAAAATATTGTCATCTTAGTTTTTATAGCAAGGGGATGGTGACTTAATAAATCGCCCAGCATCACACGACTGGCAGGTCACATTAGACCTGGGATGGATCAGGAGTGTGGAAATTGGACAGTGCAAACTAGGCAGTATTTATGGTGATGTCAGTAATCACAATGTGACATCACAGTCCCATGTGTAAAATGAGGGTGTTGGAATAAGACGCACGCCAGAGTGCCCACACATCCCTGTTGTTTGAGACTCTCTTGCCTTGCCTCTCCATGCAGCATGCTGTCTGGTACTGTCCTTACTTTGTGCTTGGCAGGTAGAAAGTAAAACAAAGTGGGGGTTGTGGGTTTCAGGAAAGCATTCCCAGGTGTGTTTCCAGGGTGCTAAGTGTGTCCTTCAACTGCTCTGAGACATTTTTGTGACCGATCGCGTCCGTGAGCTTGCCTCCCTTTACTGTGCTTTGCTTTGATTCAGGGCTTGGCATTGGGGATATGTTCACCACTCTGGGCTCAGTTGTGGTGTGGAACAGTGGAGGTGGCCTTTATGAATTTCAACAACCCTAAATGTAGATGAGTCAGCAGGAAGAGTGCGGGCTCCTCACTCTACACAGTATAAGCTTGCAGGGAAAGTTATAGTTTAGCCTGGTTTTATTTTTAAATTCTCTCAGCATAACCATTATAGTCTAAACTAGGTTTTATATTGCTTTAAGGCTTTTGACAAAGCTAACTTCTTCCCATGTATTACAAATGTAATATGTGTTCTTTGTCGAAAACTTAAAGAAAATTACCTAAGCAATTGCCTATAATTTCCCAAAGATAACTGCTATTAAAAGTGTGTTAGAATTTCCTGGAATGTTTTTCTATGTATCTGTACATATTTTTAAATAAATCTAGTATAATTCTGTGTATACCGATTTTGTAAAGCTCTTATTAATGGCAAGTGCTTTCCTATTTCACTAAATATTCTTTTTAAGAAGGGTTTGATTTGAACTTATATTTGGAGCCACATTGTATTCTAGTGTGTTGATGTATCTTTGTTCATTGACCCTCTTTCTCTCGTTGTATATATTGGATACTCGGAATATTTTGTTCGTATAAATCATGTGATAATAGAGTCTTGGATAAATCCTTGACAATATATCAGATGTGTGGTTTTTTAAAAAGAAAAATATAAAACTGAATTTCCATTTTTTAGGGTATCAGCAACCACACCGGGTGCTTAGGGAGAATCATTAACTCTCTGCCTGCTGGGGTTCATTGATAACGGTAACACCAAAGGGTTGAGGAGCTCCTTCCACCATTGCTGTCCTCAGATCTGTTTCTGTGGTCCTGACTTTTTCACACTGTTTTCTATACAAACATCACAGCAAGTGGACTCACTTTTCTTTTTTTTCTCTGTTGATTCTCCTTTAGCCTGATGAAGTCGTCTGATATTGATCAGGATTTATTTACAGACAGTTACTGCAAGGTGTGCAGCGCACAGCTGATTTCCGAATCTCAGCGCGTGGCCCATTACGAGGTAAGGACAGTTTCTTTCAACTCCATGTTTTCACATGGAAGAAAGAGTAGCATGGAACATGCTTGTCGGGTTGACAGTGTCCCTTCTGGACTTAGGGCAGATTTTAAGAACCACAGGACTTAAGCTTTCATAGTGTGAAATCAGGCCAGCACAAGCAGGGATGTATGTATGGGGTTGAGAGAGAGAACCACGGACATTAGTTAGGCCCTTGCTGCTTCCAAGATTCTATTTTCTTCTTTGTTCTTCAACTGCTACAGAGTTGTGGGCTTTCTTTTCATGAGATCTGTCATTGCTCATCCTTGAAGTTCCCCTAAGGGACACAGGGCAGGATGCATTAGTGCCAGCTCCTCTTGCCTTCTACGACTCTGCAGATAAGCTCAGATGCTTTTTGTTAATCACTGTAGAAAACATGGCGGCATCAGTGACTCAGCACCAATTTCTTCCCCCAGATGACTGCTGCCCTAAATGTGTTTATCAGTATAAAGACTTCTCAAAGTTAGAACAAAGTTGTGAAGCCAGACAATTTTGAAGGACATAGTTCAGTAGCGTTGGCTCTTTAGGATGGAAGAACACGTGGCCACCTTTTCATCTTCTGTTGGAAGAGAGCATGGGAGGAGAGATGTTGAGTAGTGTCTGAGAAGGGAACACAGTGCCACAGTGGAGAGAGGGGCCGCTGGGGGTCCCCAATGCTGAGTGCTGCCCGGCATGTTTTCTGTTCAAGAGAACATATACCAGTGGGAGCATGAGTTTTCAAGTGTAATAACTTGTAAGTAATTTTAGATTGAAGGGCTTAGCCAGCAATTTTCTTTTTGTCTGACGAGTCTGACAAATGCCAGTTGTCACTGTCACTCACCAAAGTCCTCTGAGACTCAGATTCCTCTTTGCACAATGACAATAATAATAATAACATGCACACATAGAACTCAAAAGCACAATCAGCCGACCCGGCATATCCTCAGGGTTTTGTGATGACCTGAGGAGACCTATTAAAATTGAGTGTGTGAAAATGCTTTGGAACCGTTAAAGTGTGCCAAACAGGCAAAATTATATTGTTTTTCATGATTAACTTTGTTTCAGCATTATTTTGATGGAGGCAAATATAACTTGCTCTTTAGAGAAAACTTTTAAAAGTCAGCGTCTGTGAAAAAGTTATCATATTCTTTTATCAATCAGCAACTGAATATGAGAAGTAGATGTGAAGTCAAAAGGATGATCTAACATGGAAGAAATTCATCTTTTAAAATTAAGAGCTTTCTAATTGCTGTGGATATTGCTCATAAACACATATGGTTTAAAATTAATATAATTTTCCACAGCTAAGAAAATCAGGGGATTCGTCATGATGTGCAAAGTCCATAGCCTCCTATTAGCCTTCATGATCTTCTCTTATTAGACTTTTTGTGTTCATTTTTAATCATCTTCTTCAATTCTCGAGAGCTGAAATGGAGTTTTAGTCATTTGAATCTTTCCTAATTTCTGAAGTGGCCTGTGTATTATTGATGCTCAGTGAACATTAGTTTGCCAAAGGGTTCTGATGTCACTGTCCAGCACTGCTCTGTTACCTGGGGTAGAAAAATTACGCCAGATCTCTGAAAACAACTGTTTTTTAAATACAAAATACCTTTCTCTGCTCAATTAAGAGTTTAGTTATTTGAACTCCTATTTCCCTGTTGCCACACTGTACCTTTGCTGTGGCATCATTTAATTGTTTAGAGGATGTGTTAGCATTTGTTGCAGGTGGCATAGATGAGCTAGAGAAATAAAGCAATTACAGTATACCTGCAATTAGCAGTGTCACAGTGTCACATATCATCAAAACAACATTGGATACATTCCCGCTAAACGAGAATGGGAACACTGAGTGAAATTTCATTCTTGTCTCCAGGTAGAGGGAGGCTGCTTCTTCAGTGAGAATGAGCGGCTCCCTTCTAGCTGTCACGCTGCCGCAATGTGATGAGAGTGATTGGGAACGAGGACGCCTCTGTCATCTTAGTCTTCCTGCTTACCTCAGGAGACTTCCACACACACTACTTTGTCATCTCTAAGGGGATGGTTTACAGCAGGTGATCTCCAAGGTCATTTGAAAACTGATATTCTGATTCTGACACCTTCTCCCACCCTTCACACCCACCCCTGCTGAAATTACGTAGAAAGTGGGCTCTGAGTCTAAAACTCCAAGCAATTCATTGTAATTATTTTCACATTTATTCTCAATACTCTACTACAATTTATTGTTTCATTGTGATTTTATCCTCTGATTCAACCAGATAATACGCCCACCCCCATCGGGGCATATCCACTGTGTACTCTCTGTATGCCTAACCATATTAGTTACTTCAGAGGATTCTGAAGCTACTTGAGAAAGACTGTTTGCCCCCTAAATGCTCATATGTTTCCGTGGGAGGAAGAGCCTGGGGTAGTTCAGTGTGGTATAAATGTGCATCTGATATGGAGAACATGAACTGTAGAATTCCCCTCCTAGGGAGCTGCTGATCTAATTTGATATAAACAGTGCTCATTTTTCTGCCCATTTGGCTTTCTGGCGTGTGCTATGTTATGCTGTGAACATTTTAGATCTTTGCATGTTCTAAATTCAAAAGAGTGAGTCATCACCAGCAGTTATTATGGTCAAAAAGATTTGTTGGGAGGTTGTGAATTATCTGGGTCTCCAAGAATAGGTTAAGTTTAGAAATTACTGGAATGAGAAGTCTTGACATCTACAAGGGGCACTGAGGAGGCTGGCCCAGCTCTACTGTGGAGGATTTGTATTGAGAGGGAGGCCAGTAGAAGCACATACAGCTCGGGTGGGGCCAGGGTGTTACAGAAAGGGACTTTGGACTCTTATGAGGCTCCTAATCATTTGAGAGCATAACATTATAATTGAACATTTCTGAAAGATAATTTGTTGTTGGTGTAGTGTTGGGGAAAAGAACAGGTTTTGATATGACTTTGCTATGAGACTAATATGAGTCCTCTGAAACAGAAAAAACGCACAGCAGATGGATTAATGCCTAATAGCTCTATGCTCCATTTGAAAGGCTGAACCTTTATACAGGAGAATGGCAAAACCCTGCATGTGTCTAATGGACCAAACCTTTCATGCTCTACTTTAAAAATCTGTTTTTGCCTATGAAGTTGTGAGTTGAAAAAAATGGGAAAATCAGGACTTTATTTTCCTTCCTTGCTAAGCAGTAATAACATGCTAATGTTTCAGTGGAAAATATAATTAGATGTTGTATCTGCTCACTAGATGAATAGTCTGAATCAGTGGAAGAAGTAGACACACAGACACAGAAGGAAAGAAAACTTGGAAATGAAAGAGCCTGAACTGTTATGGAGCTTAGAAATAGTTTCCCAATGAAGCCACTTGAATAGTTTGCTGTAGTTTCAAGTGGCAAAAGAGTGATTTTCTACAAAGGGAGAGTTGCTGCAGAGGGTGCTTTTCTGGCATGTAGGAAGCAGAGGATGTATACAGGGAAGATCATGAGAAATGAAACCAAAATGACAGAAAGGTCATTTTTTTGAGTAAAGCTAAAGAAGGTGAATGAACCAGCCATAAATGTACCAGTCCCTGTTTCTTGCTCCTGTTTGTGAACCCTGATATCCCTGGTTGCTGTGCCATGTGTCTCATTAACTGCTTCTTGTGAAATCAGCAGCTCAGATTTCCTGGCACCTCCAAACAAGATGGTAACCTTCCTGAGGGCAGGCAGGTGTCACGCGTTGAGTTTTATCATTTATTTTCACAGCACCTACTGTAGAACTCTGCCTGTGGTGGATGTTCATTGACACAGGATAATGAAGAGGGTTGGGGTGGGGACAGGGGAGGGAAGAAGTGGGGCCATTTTAAAGGAAGCTTTGAGGGGTGTATGTGTGGAAGTCAGTCTGTTCCCAGAAGGTGGTCATCAAGCTATAGGTGATATCCTAGTAGTCATATGAAAAACCATTCCCTAAGTTGAGGGAAACTCTTCAAACCTCTTTAAATCTTGAAGTAATATTCTGGTAAATGAACCCCATTACCAAACAGGCTGGCTGAACCCAGTATTATTCTCACATCAGTGTGGGCACAGGGGCAGTGGACCAACATAAAAGCATGCTGAAGCAGATGTTCCTTGTTTTGCCTGTTTGAATTGCCCTCCAACACAACTTTTGCCTTCCCTAGCTTCTGTTTACTGTGGGGATAGTCATAGGGCACTCTTCTGGTTCTTGTTTAAGTCCAGAAGTAGATGGCATGTAAGTCCCTTGTGGGTAGATATAAAAAGGTAAAATTTAAGGTCTTGAATATGTGCTGATTGAACTTTTAAGACTTTCTGATGCTACTTAGCGCTTTTATTGCTTTCTTCCCCTTAGTCTGTCACATCTTCTCAACTTTTCCTTTCTCATTGCTTGAGTAAGACTGCAGGCTGGACACACCCCTTCCAGGGTATGAGACTGTGGGTCCATGTTGTGCTTCTACAGCCCATTGGGCCTGCCAGGCCCTGTGCTGCCTCACTTGAATATTACCAGGGCTTACTGGGTCCGCACCTATTATGGTATTACAGGTGATGTCCTTCTGGAGATGCAGGTACCGACTGCCTGGGATAATACAAGATCTTTATAGCATTATAGACCTTTATTCCTGTGAACATTCCTTCTTTGCACCATACTTTGAGAATCAGTACTTCATTCTTTAAATCTCTTGAAGTCACAACATGCTTAATTTCTCTTAGACACTATTAATAAAATTTCTGGTATACTTGCCTAGCCTAATGGACTTCTTGTTCACCTTCGTAATGTCAGAGGACTTCAACCTCTCCCTGATTATTCAAAGGTCTTAAACCTATTTCTGGGTCATTTCATTGATGATTTTTGAGCTGCTTTAATATTTGTAACTTTTTAAATTTTTATGTTTTATTTTAGCAGGTCCATTAATTTTACATTTTATCAGTTAATTTTTTTTCTTTTTTTGTCAAACTAGTTCCCTGGAACACAAAAGGAATGGTTATTAGAGAGGACAGTGACGTAAACAACAATAGGCTAAAAAACGCTCTATAACACAGACATTGGCTGAGAATAAGTGTCGGGTGGTGTGTGTGCTTAGTGCTCATTGGTTACAGTAAAGGTGGCATGAGCTGTCATTGTGGAGGGCATATGATGTCACTCAGTGGATTTTAGGAGTCATGTGGAATTCCACTGACTAGAACTCAATCATGTGGTCCCATCTGACTTCAGGGAAAGTTGGGAAATGTATTTCAGGTGTGAAGAAAAGTGCAATGAATCCAACAAACACATAGGATCCTCTCCACCAGAGTCCACCCTCTGATCACCACACATTAAGTCCATTCTTCCTTTAACACATAAAATGCACTCATGCCCTCTCCATGGGGATAACTTCAAGTCCTACCCAGTCACTGGGTACAACTCAAATTTCAGGCTCTGTAGGCAGAGAGTGGGCATCTCCATTAGTTGAGGATATAATTCCCTTGGTTTAGTAACTTAGAGTGAATAAGAAATGTTATTTCATCTCCTTCTACACCTTGGATTCTCTACACCTAGCATTTCCCATTCAGGAAAAGGAAAAGAAGACAAAGAGCCATCACTGGTCAATAACAAATTTGGCATCCTTCAGGGCAGGCATTGGACATTTGTCTTTCCTGGGAGTGGGGGAAGATCCGCCAAAAGGTTCTCATCTTCTTATCTGGGCCTAGGGGTTTTCTTGGTCATTTTTCTCAGGGACCTTTGGCTCTGCTCTCCAGACTTCTTCCCTGTTCGTGGCCCTTCTCACCACATCTGAAATGGATCATGGTTCTGTACCCTCCTGGGGGACTGCCAGGCCTTCATAGCATACTTCCTACCTGAGATTGATCTTAGGCTTACAGAATATTCAAAGCTTTTCTAAGTCAGGATCATTACTGTTCTAGTAATACACTCTCTCAATAATACTTTTTGATTTACTTTCTTTTCTGATTTTCTTTCATTCAGTAAGCTCCATATGTTATAACCTTGCAATTCTTTTCTAGACCCAATTTCAAGACTATTTGTTGATTTTATTGCCTCTTTACCTCTGTGCCTCTTTCTAGTTTTCAGTGTAATGGTGGCCACCTTAAGGTTATTTAAAAGTAGGTAGAAAACAACTACATCCTTAATCTGATTTTTGCCAAAGGACTGACTTAGAGTTCAACTGCAGTTTTACTGGGTCTTTAACAAACAAGGTCTTAAAATGTCATCACTCACTTTATGGTGACAGGAGACATATATAGCAAATGACTTTTCCAACTAAGTCAAATTTCTGGAATAATTCTGTTACATGTCATTTATATCTGCTAATGTTCTTATGGGTCTTTGATTCTTTCATTAAGAACCTGACTAAAAATCAGTAGCAAGTGGTAATAACAAACAACATACAGTCAAGTCTTTGGTTTTCCATCCTTTTCTTCACTTGTTCTTCTAGAGCTGTAACCATCTCCAAGTACAGAAACATCTAGGTCTCATAGAACTACAAGTTAAGTACAGAGACGGTCTGCCTTCCATGGTTTTCTAGACAATAGTTTTGCCAACATTTTACCACTGTATAGCCAGGACCTACTGTATCTCATCCCTCCCCACTTACTGTGTATCTGCTACTATGTCATACCAAATATTTCTATTACAGAAAAACCTTGATTTATTTGTAAAACAAGGTAGGATAACTGTGGTAACAATATCAACATCTTAGAAATAAAATTTTTTCTCTGCTTCCATTATGTCCCACCGTGTTAGTGGAGGGGGATTTTGTGTCCTGTGACTATTTCAGACTCAAGTTGACAGAGGTTCCACTGTCTTTACTCCTGATGTTGCTAAATTTCAAAATCCAGATGGCATCTAGAGAACTGATGGGCAATGTGGGTGATTGTGAAGATATTTTAGGGGCCAGACCTGGAAGCGGCAACACCATATCCACCCACATTCCCCTGACCAGAACTCCATCAGACGCTTTCTCCTCACTGTAGGAGAAGCTGGGAAAGGGGCTATGCTGGGTGCCCAGGAGGAAAATGCAGCCACTTGATGAGCACTTGGCCTTTCCTCTGTGCACTGTATGTACATGACACTCTAGGGGACATGGTATTAGGGTCTGCTCTAAGGACACTGGGGATAGGGCATGGGAGTGGAGAAGAAAGAGGAAAGACTGTGCTTCCATAAACACACAGGAAAGGATTCCCGCAATTACATGTGTAGAAATGGCCATGAACTTGTTTCCTATTTCATTACAGTGCTGTATAGGAGACCGAGGCACACAAGTATTTGTTTGTCTAAAAGGCAAAGAAATAACGTGCTGTCAAGCTAGGACTTTTTCCTCCATATTTACCCCAATTTAATTGATCAAAAACAGATTTTCTAGTTGAAATTAGGAGATTTTTTTACTGAGTGGCAGAGCAGTGTGTCTGGCTTGTTGGATTCCTTTTTGTATCTGACTTTTGAGGTCAATCGCCCTGTCTCTTGGGCCCTGTGACCTTTGTGGCCTTCAGGGGTGAAGGGCGTGTCTCGTCCATGTGGCCTATGAACTGTGCACTGGGGTTGAGGACTCATTGGTTTTTCTGTCTCATAGAAGTGGATGTTTGAGAGAAATCGCTCTTCTCTTTCCCCCTCCAAGAAAAGTCATTTCTCTCCCGAGAGGCTGGCTCACACTTGACTCTATTCCTGTTTTCTGCTTGGCTTTCACCACTCAGTTCATGGTTACATCTATCAACTAGACAGAATTCTATTGTATGCCCTTTTGTACTCACTTTTCCTCTGTATATTTTATTATTTTCTTTCTCCTGTTTTATTTTAAATCTGTATCTCTCAATTATTTATCTTATCCTTTTGCATTAGCTATAGATATATTTTGGTATGTCTTCTGAAAGTGTTTGAGGAAAAGGTAGAGTATAAAATATATAAATATTTAATCTTTTTATTTAACATTCATTTTTTTGAAGAGTAGGTAAACTCATATGATTTAATACACAAGAAGTATAAGTGCGTAATGTGAAGTCTTCTACTATTCCACAACTACTCAGTTCTCCTTTTTAGATAAAATCAGTGTGACCAAATTTCTTTGAAACATTCTATGTATAGATAGATACAATTTAATTTTTCCTCATATATTTTTCATAAATGGTCCTATGTTTTACCCTACATTTTTTTTGTTTTAGTTGTGGCATAGTTTTTCATTATGAGTGTATCAAAATTTGGAAATAAATAATTGTTGACATATAAAGCACATCTTCTTAAGCTAACCCTCTGTCCTTGGGCACTGTTTCCATAACTTGGTTATTGCATATAGTGCTGCAATGAATATAGGTGTGATATGTCACTTTGTATTAGTGATTTTACATTCTTTGTGAAGATACCTACTGGACTTGTAGATCTATCTTTAATATTTTGAGAAATCTCGATGCTGTTTTTCATATGGTCTAAACCAGTCTACTTTCCCACTAGCAGTGTCCAGGTTCGTTTTCCTCCATATCCTCACCAACACTCGTTGTTTCTGGTCTTTTTAGTATGGGCCATTCTTACAGATGTGAAGTGGTATCACAGTGTGGTTCTGATTTGCATTGCCCTCATCAGCATTTCTTCATGTGCCTGTTGGCCATCTGTTTGTCTTCTTTTGAGAAGTATCTATTTACCTTTTCTGCCCAGTTTTTTGATTGTTGAGATGTATGAATTCTTTGTAGATTTGTGTATTAGCTTCTTATCAGATGCATAAGGTACAAATATTTCTCCCACTCAGTAGGACATCTTTTTGTTTTGATGCAGGTTTCTTCTGCTGTGCAGAAGTATTTTCATTTGATACAGTCCCATTTGCTTTTGTTTTGTTTCCCTTGCTCTCGGATAATGGAATACTACTCAGCAATTAAAAAAAAAGATGAAATCTTGCCACCTGTGATAACATGGATGAAACTGGAAGGAATTGTGGTGGTCAGTAAAATGAATCAGAAGGAGAAAGACAAATGCCAGATAATTTCATACATATGTAGAATACAGAGAAACAAAACATAAAAGTAAACCAAACTGTCCCCTGCACCTCCTAGAAATCTGACTGTAGAGTTGAGGCTACTAGTAGCCTCAAAGGGGGTGAGGAGACAAGGGGGAAGAGGACCCAATGAACTATGGTGGAGGATTTTGGGTGCCTTGGTGGTGGGCATGATGTGGTAACATACATCTGAAGAGCTATGAACCTGTACAATTAAAAATACAATAAAAATATCTTTTGAATTGATTGATAACTCCTTGGTAGCCTTGACAAAACCCTGGTAGAAACAAGACTTTGTCTCTGTGAACACTAGTTAAGTAAAGTACATATTGGTTGCTTTTCAAATCCTAATTGTATATTAGTTGGTTATTGACAGTGACAGTTTTTCTTCCAGTTTTCCATCCCCAACATTCACTTGAGAACACATTCCTTGCTAACCTCCAGTCACTAAGCCATCTGGGCTTGTTGATATTTCTAACAAGAAATTAGCAGATTCTTAAGGGCCAGTGACCTCACTAAGTGGACTTCAGTGTTAGTATAAGCCATTGTCTTTGCCTACATTTCTTCTGTGGCTTGAAGAAAGTATTGAGGACAGTTTGTACTCTCTCTTCTCTGTGATTTGAGAGGTGAATTAACTTAGGTTTTTACCAAGAAGATTTATCATTGAGAATTTTCTTAAAATTCTCAATTCATCCTTTCATCACTTTCTCCAAGGATCATATAATGATGTAAATGGCCTAGTCAGGCAGTGCCTGTGCCAACTTCTCATTGCCCTGACAGTGTCTCCTACTCCTTACTCCTCATCCTTCACCCTCTCCAGGTATCCTGGGATCCAGGAGACTGACTTTGTTACCACTGTGGCAGGTGCTGAACGTTAAGTGTCTTATGTTCACTCTCTGCTGGATCAACTATAGAAATAGTCCTTCTTTCACCTTAAAAAAACCTATAGGCAGTTTGGAAGTTTTAGATATTACTAAGAAAAATGAACAAAAATAGAACAAAATTCCTTTCTATCTCTGCCACAAGTATTTCTCCTCTGTGCAGCCAGATGACCTGTTATGGCCTACTAGTCACAATCTTGACCTGATTCTGGAAGTTTCCCTACCTTCTTCTCCAAGAAATTCCACCCTTTTATGTTTTCATTAATTCCATGTAGCTCTTAGCTTTGGGTTAATAAGTTTATCTTCTGGAAACTATCCTTCCCAGATCTTGCCCTCTTCCTCCCCAGTTTTTTATGGCTCTAAAGCCAGCCCCCAGATTTAACCTGGGGAGCCCTGCAAGATGAAATCACTTGCTTTAAAGTCCAAAAATATCATCTTCTTTTTCCATTTCATCGATAGATTCATTTCATCCTTAGAACAGGAAGAATGGGCCTTAGTTATGAAAAGAGCTCTTGTGTACAGTGTCAGGAAGTGTCAGGAAGCCGACAGGGTGAGGATAGTTCTAGCCAGGTCACTCAGCCTGTCCAGAGTGCAGTTTGTTCTGTAACACTGAGGCCGGGGGTGCTAAGGCCAGGGGTGGTCTCTACTTTTATTCTTGCTTTTCATACCCGCTCCCCCCCCACCGCCTGTATCCTCATGGATAACTGTTTTATTGGGGTTGATGAGTTTTTCATTTATCTATGTTCTTTAAACTGTGTGTCACTTTGTGGGCATGTATAATTTCAAGTGAATTTTGTCTTGGAAGAGTTTCAGACTTGCAGAAAAGTTGCAAACATGGTGTAGAAGATTTCTGTATAGCCTGACCCAGTTCTCCTGTTGTTACCATCTTGCCTCACTACAGTACATTTGTTACAGTTAATGAACCAGTATTGATGCACTGTTTTTATTATATAACAGACATTATAAAGTGTGCAGTCTGTACTTCATTCAGGTTTTCTTAGTTTTTACACATTGTTCTTTTTCTCTTCTAGGATCCCATCCTGGGTTTCACATTACACGTGGCCCTCATGTCTCCATAGACTCTGCTAGACTGAGAGTGTTTCTCAAACTTTCCTTGCTTTTTTTATGACCTTGATAATGTTGAGGATTGCTGGTCAAATATTTAGCAGAGTGATCCTCATGGGGTTTTGTTTGATGATTTTTCAGGATTAATCTGGGGCTATGTATTGTTGGTGGGAGGAGTAGGGGCGGAGAACCCAGTTCATATGTCCTCATCTCATCCTGTCAAGCCTCCAGTTCTCAATCTGACTCATCAGTGTTGATATTGACCTTGATCTTCTTGCTTGAGGTAGTATTTATCAGTTTTTCCAATATAAAGTTACTCCTTTTTTTTCCCCCGACATTGTTCACTTTGGAAGGAAGTCATTATGCATTGTATAGGCATGAATTTTTAATGTATACAAATGGCATTTTGATGTGACTCTCATCCTTTTCTTTAAATTTTTTATTGAGGTAATGTTGGCTTACAACACTGAAAATGATGCAGAGGTATAAGTCCACACTGCTTAGCTAGATGTTACCACACCACCCCCAGCACCAAAGCACCATTGTCTTCTACCATGGCCCATGGGGCCTCTTCCAACGTCCCCCTCTGATAGCCTCGATTCTACAGTCAGATTCTAGGGTTGGTTTTGGTATAGTTTTGTCTGTTCTGTAGTTTTGTTTCTCTATATTACACATACAAGTTTGGGTTTTCTCCTTCTGATTTATTTTGCTTAGCATAATTCCTCCGGTTCCATCCATGTTGTTGCAAATGGCAGGAGTTTTAAATTCATTTTAAACAGCTTCATTTTTAAAATAGATGAATAGTATTCCATTATGTATATATACCTTCCTAATCTACTCATCTCCCTCTTATCTTGCTATTTCTTTCAGCACTGTGTTTCCGAGAGCCATCCTTGCTTGTCTACATCTGTCTAATCTCTTGCTTCTAACTGTTGCACAATTCTCCAGAGCGAGCATCTATCATATTTTGATTTTCTCATTCCTACAGGGGTGGATAACTTAGAGTGTTTCTGGTGCTCTTCTAACCCAAGCAATGCTGTGACAAACATTCTCCTAAATAACCTTTGTAGGAATTTCTCTGAGATGGATAAGCAGACAGAGTAGAAGTTGTGCATTATTTCTTAATTTGACTGAGCCTGGCTCAGTAGGAGGCTGATATGTGAGAGTTCCCATATATATAACTCTGCTAATAATGAAATTTTTTCAGCTTTCTGATTTTTTAAGAACTGAGTTGATATTTCATATTTTAAATTGAATTCTTTATTAAAAAGTTTAAGCAACTTTTCATAAACTTATTAGCCTTTTTGTTTCATTTTTATGATTTCTGTTCATATCCTTTATCAGTTTTTCTATTGGTATTTTTGTGTTTTGTCTTTTGATGTCTTCATGTATTTCTTGTTGACGTGTGACTTTGTAGATCTTTTCCCATTCTGTTACTTTATTATATCTGTTCATGATACCCTTTGTTAATTGTGTTTAATCTTGTTATTTTTTAATGATACAGTTAATAGCATTTTTGCCTTACAGTTTATGAAGCATTTATTAATATAGCATAAAAACATTAAGCGTACTTAATGTACACTAATACTGTTTATTAGGCACCTTTATTTTTCATACTCATGTCTCTAACTCTAGTGAAGTTACCTTTATATATATTGTATAAGGTAGGGATTAGTTTGGTTTACCTTCATACAGTAAACCAGTTTTCCTATCACCATATACAACCCATTCTTTACCATATGCTAATTTTTCCAGGTGTACTTTACATAAATGTCTTTAGTCTATTCATGATTCTATTTGTCTATACTGTGTTTAAGTACTATGCCTTGGTATTATGTCTTAATATCTGAGAGCATTAAGTCATGTCCCTTACCTCTTCTATTGTAGAGTTAACTTCGATATTTGCATAGTGTTTAATTTTGTTGTTCATAATAATGCTTGAATAAATAATTTCAACTGGAATTTTGTTTGAAATTCCATCAAACTTAAGTATGAAATTTGAAGAGAAGTGATGTATTTATACTATCAAATCATTCTGAAGTTATCCATTTATTCAATTTTAAGTAATTTCTTCACCAAAATTTCAGAGAAATATAACAATAAACATGTAATACATGAATGAACATGTAATTATTGTTACTTTGGTTCTTAGTGATATATGTATCCCTTGCTATTGTTTTGCCAATTATCATTCAACTAAATTGTAACCATGTTGAGAACAAGGGCGATACCTTTCTTTTCTCTTCTTGTTGTATCCCGGTATAGAGGGGCATAAGGAATAGCAGTATTTTGGAGTAATTGACATCCAGGATCAACACACTATCGAAGATTTTTTTCTGGCCTCCTCTTTTACATTTGTCTTCTTTCCCCCTCTCACTTTACTGATTGCTTTCCCCTTCCATCTGGTTTACTTGTCACCTCCCCTGGGTGAGACTGTGAATGTGTCTATGCAACAGTAGCTCACACCTACCTCTCTTATCCAGTGAGGCAGAGCACTATTTTGCAGTTTGGTGTATTTCCTCTTGGGGATGAACAATGTAACTTAAAACTCAGCCCTGTCAATAAGTCAAGGTGAGTTTTCAGCTTTATACAGCTGCATTCCCAACCATTAGAAAGATGTTAACATTTATTGCCAAGCTGTCTCTTAAATATCCTGTAATAAAGAGCTAAAATATGCTGTCTTTTTTTCTTTCAATTTCAGCCCTAAGCTGCATTTTCATTACCACATTTTCTTTGCAAAGTGCTATAACATTCTTTATTGAAACCTTTATTGTTTCAGGTGCTCCCATAGTGGTCTCCTTTCAGCTAAAGAAAAAAAAAAAAACTATTTTCTTTAAAGAAGGAACAGGAAAGTGTTATTGTGGATCCTCTTTCTTTTCTTGGTGTCATGTCTAACCCCTGCTTATTGAACATTGTATCTGCTTTTCAATCTATGTAATTATGATGATGCAGAGATCTGATTTGACCTGTACTGTGTCCAAGTCCCTATAAAAATAAACTATATGATAATGAGATTTTCCTAGTTTAAAAGATATTTTAATCTGATTGTGTCGCCATGCAAGGAATTAATCAAGTCATTTTCCTTGGTACTGTGTGTTGTGAGAACACAAAACTACGATCGAAGGAAATAATTAAAATAAGCTGTAGGTAAAAAAAACCTGGTACCCTATGGCTCTAGTACTTTAAGAACTCAAATGTCTTTGGAATGACTTGGTATGCCTGCGATAAGATACTGCTGAGTGGTATTTATGACCTAATCAATATTCTGATTCTGTTGAAGTGGAAACAAGTTTTGAAGTTAATCTTATGTCACTGGGTCTCCCTGGCATTTAGAATTTTTCATGAAATGTTTTCTGAATAAAGGAATATGAAGTTACGTTTACCACCTGAGCACTTTGCAGATCAAAATATATTTGCTTAGAAAAGCAGTCTTGTAGCTAAAATATTAATATGACGGAGGCATACATTCTCTGTATAATAAAAATTAACGAGCCACATTGATTGTTAAGGGCCAGAGCTACTCTTTAAATCTTTAAAGACCTGTCACACCTGCAGTACAGCCTGCTTCACTGTCTGTCATTCAACATCCTCAGCCTTTTAGGGTTGATTCCAGAAATCAAGAGAGTATTATCCAGCCCTCTGGGAATGTTATCTGAGAAACCGCAAATCTCTTCTGCCTGTTTTTGAGCCAGTGGGGGTACAGGACACATAGGTTAATTTTCCTCTACTTAGGTGGGCTCTGAGCACAGTATCAGAGAGGGGGGTGACTTGCAGCTATTTCTGAGTATTTTCCTCCAAGTAACGGGCATTATGACAAATACCCTGATGTTTGCCTGCATTTATTCTCCAACACATATTTTGAACCTCCACACCCTATAAATGCACCATAATGCATTCCATTTTCTTCCTCTACAGGGATCCCTAGCTGAGAAAGACAAAGATATGGCATTTGTTTTAGGTAGGGAGGTAAGGAGCAGGAATGATAGCCATGCAAATGAGAAAGGTAGCTTGAGAGAAGCATAGCAATGTGCCATTCATCACGGAGATTTAGGGTGACTTGTTTAGAAGGAAAATGCAATTTGACTTGTTCTCTATTTAATGAAATGTGAAAATAGTAAAAAAGAAATCTGCCTGGGTTTTTTTCTGTAAGCTAGATTTGTGTATGTAATATATCTAATAATTGAAAAGGGAAATGTGATTGCTTAACATCCAGAACAAAGCCCCGATTATGGCAGCACATCTCTGAAAATTAGGGCTGTTCAAGGTCGCAGTTCAGAAAAACTTGCTTCTCTGGATTTGGACGTTTGTCACATGTGGTATCCTGGAAGTACTGATTCATGTCTTCAGGAAATAAAGTCATTTTTAACGCCCTGAATTAAACTAAAAAAGAAAGAAAGCAAAGCCCTGATAGTAAGATGCTGGCTGTTTGGTTCCTGGAGGCTTAGAGGTTTGTAACTCTAAGAGCTCCAGTGAATTTTCACAGCATGTTGAAAGGTATTTCTCAAATAGGTTACATGGATGTAATCATGGGATTCCAGAAATTCTTTCAGATTTAAGTTTTTTGATGATAATTTCTAATACATGTATCTTACCAGGTATAAAGATGAAAGGTTCCCCTTTCCTATGATTTCAAAGCAATATGTTTCTACTCCATGTATAAGTGAAACCATCTGGTAATTACATTTTTCCTTCTGATTTATTTCACTTAGCATCATCCTTTCTAGCGCCATCCATGTTGCCACAAATTATAATACATATTCATATATATTTTATGCAATATGACTTTAGATTATTAAACTATTGTTTTTCAGTCAGAAGTCATCAGATCCTTGAGAGTTTTGTTTTTCTGGACTAGACATGAGAATATCTTTTATTTGAGGAAGTCTGGTTTAAAATATACTGTATATTGGAGCCCACTTCCAATCCCTCCTTCTGGGACTTAATTTTTAATGTATTTAATAGACTAAATTATTTTTTAAATTGAGATAATATTGGTTTACAAGTCAGTAAATTTGTTTCAGTTATGCAGATTCATTCCTCAACATCTGTATGTACCAACCCATGCTTACCGCCAAATGTCTAATTTCCATCCATCAGCATCCAGTGGACCCCCTCCCCCCATTCTATCATCAGTCTAATCTATCATCTTAATAATCTGAATCATTGACTGACCCACTTTGGAGATCACTGTCACAAGCAATTTAAAAAACATCAAGTCCAATTTTTAAAGTTGCTTTTGTGCCAGTAATCTTCAAGTGAGTCATCCAAAGCAGATTATTAAGATCATTGCTAGTTTGATTGATTTAATGATTGAGTCATCCATTTCTTGGTATGTTGGTAGTATTAAATTTTTGAAAGTTGCCTTTTGTGTATTCAAATTGAAAGCTGTTTAGGGGATCTCTCAATGGTAAAGGAGACAAGACTGTAAATTTGGAATAAGAAAAAAAACTTTGTTTCACTATCTAATTCTTTGTTTTTCTCTGTCCAGAAAAATTAGAAATATGCTTATCTCTGTCCATGTATAAGAGAGAGTAAGAGTTTATTATCTTTCTCTGTTTCTAGCAGCAGAAATAGACACAAAAAGAGATAAGATACACTAGATGCTAAGGGCAGTGCCTTTTGGAAACATGTCCTATTCACAGCCAACTGAGGAGACTTTGATCTGAAAAAGCCCTTCAAATGGTAGAAACAGTTTAGAAAGTTGGGGCGGGAGGGGGGTAGTGAAGGGAGGTTTGTGTACTAAAACTGCCTATTATTTTATCTACTATTTTATTCACTGATAAAACATTGTGTTGGCCCAGGATCAAGTCCTGGGAGGTAAGGTTGAGAAATAGTAGTGACTGCAGTAAAGGTAAGGAAAAGTTAATCTCAGCAAAGTGCTGCTTTGGGCAAGCAAGTACGAATTATCTGCTTTGTCGATGACGTTTTCCTCTATCAGAGCCAACAGAAGTTGCAAGTGATGGGGACTATTGGGGACATCAGTAGGGACCTCTGTGTGGATTTATGCAGCATATGGAAACTCAAGGCAGCCTTCAAGGTAAAGTCAGTCAGGGAATGGAAATATTTACTGGTTTCTAAGTGTTCTTTTTTGCTTTTCAGCAATGTCCTTTTTTCAGAGAGCTTGAAAGCAAGCCCACCTTGGGCTGTCATATAGCCCGGTATTAGGACCTTGGAATAAGGCCATGCAGGTTGGCACCATTTTATCCCACTGTTGGGTTTGATAAATATTTGCCAAGGGAGGAGGATGAGAACACTAGAAAGTTCTTCCTGGGAAGTGTACTGGATGTTAACTTGCAGATCAGGTCTCTGAGCATAGTTGCCACAATCCATTGTCAAGTTTTAAGTTCTCTGAAGACTTGGACTGACAGGGAAGGAAGGGAATGAGCAAGGAATTAATCCCGCAGCCTGAGTGAGCCTTCCTTTCCCAGGTTACTTACAGAGTAGTAGCTCCACCTTATTCGTACCCCTAGCACATGCCTGAAACCATGGGTAGTAATGAACCCTATGCAAACTTTTCTTTTTCATATACACAAACATACTTATGATGAAGTTTAATTTATAAATTAAGCACCACAAGAGATTGACAATAGTAGCAAATAATAAAATAGGACAATTTTAGCAATCTACTATAATCAGTTATGTAACAGGTGTATGAACTGGTGTGTCCCTACCTCCCTCCCTACCTTCTCCTCCCCCGCTCTGTCCCCCCTCCTCCTCTCTCTCTCTCTCTCTCTCTCTCTCTCTGTCTCTCTGCCTCTCTCTCTCTCTCTCTCTCTCTCTCTCACACACACACACAAAACCTTATTGTACATAATAAGTTCAGAGAGGTTGCCCAAGAGTAATTGAAACCGTGGATGAGAGGGGACTATTGTATACTGTGGTGACAATCAACAGGCTGGAGAGGGTGAGAGACTGGCCCGGCTAGCACTGCCTCTGTTAGGAATTCACCCCTAAGTGACCTGCCTGCACCTTGGCTTTCTGTTCTGATGTAGTTGCCAGTAGACCCGTGTCCAAGCGGAGGATGCTGCGATGAAGGGTTTGGGGCTGGCCGACTGTCTAGGTGCCTGATGCACCTCCTCTCAAGGTCTTCTTTATGGAAATGGCTTCTTTTTACAGAGGACCGGGCATTGTGCCAACTTTTATAGGCATGATCTCAGAACATTCTTTTAATGACTCTCGAGGAGTCGATATCATGATTTTGCATTTGTCCTTTGAGAAATGGTGGTTTAGAGATATTATGTATTGGCTCAGCTGTAATGGCTGGGCCCCGTTTTTTAGGAAATGCACCAGATACTACCTTCCTTGGTTTTGTTATGCTTCCCTTTCTCTGTGCAGAAGGGACAGTTCAATAAGCATACACCGTTCGCTGAGCGTGTGCCAGGCCCGAACCTGGGGCCCCGGAACACCAATGAAGAGCACTGCTTTCCTCACTGTACGGGCTCCTGGAGGCAGGGATAAAGGCCTGCTTGTTCTCACTCCGGGTGCCCAAGGGTTAGGTCAGCGCCACCCTGGTGGGCGAGCTTTAGGTTGGGTGGCAGGCAGGGGGTAGATTATCAGGCTGACATCCCGAGAGGTGAGCAGGGCTCAGCAGAGTGAGTTTTCAGCAGTAGGTTATGAGGAAAAAGGGATTACAGGCCAAGGGTACAAAAGCTAAAAGTCAGAGGGCATGGGGACAACTTGGCTGTGTTGTGGCACAGAGGGAGGGGAGTGAGCTAAACATGGCAAGCCAAGCTCCTGCCTGGGGCCCCTGGAGGTGGAGTCAAGGTGAACAGGCCAGCTCAGAAGGAGAGTGGTCGCTGTGAGGGGCGGACAGCTGGTGGAGCACAGCTGGCACCTGCTTGACCGAAAGCATTAAGCATCTCCCCTGACATCTACAAAGAAGAGAGAAAACAGGGTGACCTTTGACTGAAATGGGAAAAGAAATTTTAGGTCGATTGCATGAAGAAACAAAAGAAAATACTGTGAAAAATGCTTCAGATTTACAAATCCAGGCACTTTTACCACTTCCTGGCCTGGGAGCATCCGTGTGGGGCGGGGCACGGGCGATACCATTCTAATTAACACATTGAAGGCAAAACTATAGGTCTCTGCAGTTTTGAAAGCCTTTCCTTTTTTTCCCCCTCTTTTTAAATACCACCTAGACAGTGATACAGGACTGGGTGAAATTCAAGGGTTGCAGGGGCGGACAACTTTGTGAATTGCTAATGTCAGCACTTTCTCTTCCCCACTTTCCCCCCCTGGGCTGAGCAGTACAGAAGGGATCATCCCAAGAGGGAGTATCTCATTTGCCCCTTCATCGCTGCCCTGAGTAAATGTCTCAGGAGCCATTTCTCTGAAAGGAAGCCACACAGTTGGGGCAGGACATGTAGCAGTGGGGTGCAAACCTCTCGCCTCCTGAAGCCTCTGTCGTGTGCGTGCTCCCCTGTTGCGGGTGTGGTCTCTTCTGTCTGTGCGGTCTCTGCTCTAGATGTGGCTTTCTAAAGAAGTTAAGTACAGTGTGGAAATTTCTGCTTCCTTTTATAGCCTTTCAAACCGGGGACAGCCAGCCAGAGAGTAGAGATGAGTTTGTACTAGTGGAGCGGGACCACAGCATAAACCTCTCCGTCTCACACATCCAAATGACTATGGAAGACTTAGAGTGATGAGTATTCCATTGTGTGTACGTATGATGAGCAGACCTAAGGGGAGAAATCTCATATTGTCAGAAGATTAACAAAGATGTAAAACAATGGTACTTCATTAATTAAAAAAAAAGACTTTGAATGAAAAGGAAGGGGCGAAATGCCAGAGAAATGAACATGTGGAAAACTTCAACTCATGCCTGTATTTGTAAGCACTTCTTTTGCCTTTCAAGTCTGTTTTGTCATAGGTAGGGACACAGACCTGTCTAGGTGTGTCTTGTGCCAACCTTAAGCTGCTTGTGGTGATAGTGAATGGAATATAAAACATCATTTTTCGATGCTCAGGAATGCTACTGGTTTGCAATTTGCAGACAGAAAATGCTTATTATAAAATATGGGGAAATTTTGACATGTAACTTTATTGCAATGGTTTATATAAAACTTATCTGGACAGAGAGTTTGGTCCCTGAGTAGCAGTCCTTTAAATCAATACTCCACTACACTGATGAGAACAGTTTCCCAATTGATGTATCAATGCAGACTTCACAGCAAAAAGGAATCCCCCCTGGGGAGGAAGCAGGTATGACAGTAAATTTTCTTCTCAGCCTAGAGACAACAAGGTTCTGAATTGAATTTCTGTAACTGTAAATTCAAAAGTTAACTATGTTGCTTAGAAATTGCACTAAAAAGCAGTCTCATGGTCTGGTGATCGTGGTATTTCATAAGGATGGACGCCTGATGGGAAAGATCTATTGGAGTATCGATCTGTGCCTTCAGGTGTTAGGTGCATAAGGGCATCTTTGCAGGAGTGCACCATAGGGACAGTGGAAACATTGGCCATAACTCTCACAGATTGCCCCCAGGTCAGTAGGTCGATGTGCATGACTGTACGTAAGGTTAGGATTTTCAAGGGAAAGGTTAACCTCAGAGTCGCTGTGCGATTGGATAAGGGTCTGTAAGTGGTGACCATTGGGACAGGGCCGTAAAATGCAATTGCTGATGAGACCATATTGAGCAAATGGAGACTTACTAGTGAAACCATCTGACCCTGGACTTTTATTTTTGAAGAGACTTTTGATTGCTCTTTCAGTTTCCTTGTTTGTAATTGGTCTGTTCAAATTTTCTATGTCTTCCTGATTCAGTCTTGGGAAGTTGTATGATTCTAGTAATTTGTCCATTTCTCCTAGATTTTCCAATTTGTTTGCATAGAAATGTTCATGATAATCTCTTATGATCTTTTGTATTTCTGTGACATCTGTTGTAACTTCTATTTCATTTCTGATTCTATTTATTAGAGTTTTCTTTTTCCCTTAATGAGTCTAACTAAAATAGACATTTGTCTATTTTATTTATTCAAAAAAACATCTTTCATTCATAGATCTTTTGAACTTTTGATTTCTAGTCCATTTATTTCTGCACTAATTTGTATTGCCTTCTTTCTAGTGGTTCTTGATTTCATTTGTTCTTTTCTTGGCTCCTTAAGGTGTATGTTTAGATTACACTGGTCAACATTGAGATTGTTACTGATTTAAAAGGCCCTAATCTATAGTATCTTGGTGTGCTGAACATGAATATAACCCTGAAAATTTTTTATTCACTCTCGTTTTGAAGATATTTCATATAACTCATTTTATGTGTTCCACCGTGTAAATTTATCCAGTAGGGCTGCAACACCATCCTAAATCAGGCCTAGAATGATATAATAATGCATAGCATTGCATAATACCACCATGCACACATCATCCAGAGTTGACTGCATCATTTTCTGATGCAATGCAATACTACTGCCAGGCGGCTGCTAAAGTAAGCTGATGTCAGCAGTGCACTCTGTAAAGCCCTGTCAGAAAGACTGAGCATTGAAAACATTTCAGACTTTGTGTGAGACAGTTTAAGCTACTATTAGATAGAACTGTTATTATTTTATCCATTTAGGCACAATACAGAACAGTCATGCCTCGAAAGTACGTTAAGAGCACGGACAATTTCTGCTCTATTTGTGGGAAAGTGACATTTGTCAACCAGAAGAAAAGTATCACTTCTCAAGTGAAGACGGCTTATCATCTTTACTTTGGATGCAAGGTTGGTGACCAGACAAGCCTTGGGCCCTGCATATATGCTGTGCTACATGTACAACACAGCTTTCACAGTGGTTAAATGGCAAAAGACCATCAATGCCGTTTGCAGTCCCCATGGTGTGGAGAGAGCCAAGCAACCACATAAAAGACTGTTCCTTCTGCTTGGTTCCTCCTCTTTCCGGCAGAATAACAAAGCAAAAGAAGTCGAGAAGAGTATACCCAAACATTCCGTCTGCATTGAGACCAGTTCCACATGGTGAGGGACTTCTATTCCAAAACCTCCAGTAGAATATTCTCTTGATTCATCTGATGAGGACAAGGGTGAGTCGACCTGTTCTTCTCCTGTCCCACCAGCATGCAGTCATCCAGATTTTCACTGTGGTGCATCATCAACCCCACACAGACTAACGCAGGAAGAACTAAATGACCTGGTTTGTGATTTGGACTTATCCAAGGACAAGGCAGAATTGCTAGGATCAAGACTCCAACAATGGAATCTTCTAGAAGACAATGTCACAATTACTTTATATCGAAAGCAAAGCAAAGATTAAAGAGGGAGATTTTGTGGGTCCTCAGATTCAAGAGCTCTTCAAAGATGACCGGTTCAACAACTTGCTGCAGGGTGATGCGAAACAAGCATGGAATACTTTTCGCCTAGTGTCTGCAAACTTTCTTGGTAATGTTAGGGCAGAAAACTACAAGGAACTAGTAGAAGACATGCTGTTGCAGTATCAGAAACTTGGCTGCAATAGGTCTCTAAAGATCTACTTCCTTCATTCCCATCTGGATTTCTTCCCTGAAAACTGGTATGGCTAGTGATGAACATGGTGAACATTTTCATCAAGATATTGCATCAATGGAACAAAGATACTAGGGAAAATGGTCCACTACAATGCTGGCTGACTACTGCTGGACACTCAGAGATGCTCCTGAATAGCTGTACAAAAGACCAGAGAAGAAATCTAAAAAGTAGTCTATGACTTGATTTTTTACAGGTATTAACTGTAGGCCTATTACTATTGGCATGCATTTCGTGATGTAAACATCAATTTATTGCAGATTACAAAAAAGCTAGAGCCAAAATTAGAATTTGACTGTCATATTCGTGTTGAGCACATACAAATTGATAGGCAATGACTAATTTTATTTCAGTAACATGACTTTTGTAAGAATTTGTTGACCACTGTTGTTTAATGTGTTCTTTCTTATTCCTTGATGTGGGCATATAATGCTATAAGCGTCCCTCTTGGTACGGCTTTTACTGTGTCCCATTGGTTCTGGTAGCTCATGTCTTCATTTATCTCCAGGCATTTTCCAATTTCTCTTTTGATGTCCTTATTAATCCAATAGTCATTCAGTAGCATGTTGTTTGATCTCTACATATTTGAGGATTCGCCTGCTTTCTTTTTGTGGTTGATTTCTAGTTTGACACCATTGTGACCCAGAGATAACTTGTGATGGTTTTGGCTTAGTTTTCTAAACTGACACAACATATTTCTGCATCTCTAATATCCCTGTTCTTAGTTTCCAGGGTTTCCTACTTCTCCTCTATTGTCAGAACGATGAATTTCCACTTGGAGAGAATTAAACATTTTTCCCCCATAGGTGAAAGCTTGCAATTGTCCTTGAGGAATTTATAGCTTTGGAGCAGAAAACACACAAATATGAGCTTTTACCAGGATGGCAAAGGAGGGACAAGTCTGTCACACTTTTCCTAAAGAAGTTGACAATAGAAATCTGGGTGGGTTATAATTACTGATGTCACATCTCTGGGGGCCCCTCAACCTTGCGAAAGGTCAGGTCTGGAAAAATGACCTAGAGAAAAACAAGTGGCTATGATTTTTATAGAATGACTGGTTTGAAAACACTAGGAACATTTCTGATCATGAGCTATTCACTTTATTTGGAAACATTTGCAAGTGTTGAACTTTTAGGCATGACTTGGAGATAAGATTAACCATCACCAAAATGTTTGAAACATTCCCAATGGAAAATTTGTAATGCTTGAAAGGAAGCAGCAAATTTGTGAAAGACTTGCAAAGCTGTTATTAAGTCATGCTATCAAGGAAAGAAAGGTCAGTCTTAGGCAGATTGGAAAATTGACAGGGCATGTCTTCAGGACTTGCCTGTGCCCCTTGAGGGCCCATTCTGTGGACACTGAGAGTCTGCCTCCTCCCTCAATTTAGCCTGCCCTGAACTTTCCCTCCTCTACATCTCATTAATTGGTGATGAAAAGCAAGGTACAATTATTTTTTAAATTGTATTTATGTTTTTTTTTATATATAATATATATTTTTATTGTTATTTATGTCTTTTACATTTTGCATTCCCCTTGGGTAGCCCACCACTAATTCACCCGTGATCCATCTCCATGGTCCCTTGTGTTCTTTTCTTTTCCATTTTGTGCCCTCCCCTTCCCCCCCCAACCCCCGATTGTCTCTCTCCTATTTGGTTTCCCTATAGTCCTGTTATAAGTGAAACCATTCGATATTTTTCTCTTTCTTTCTGGCTTATTTCACTGAGTATGATCCCCTCTAATTCTTTTATGTTTTTAGAGCAGTTTTAGGTTTCCAGAAGAAAATTAAGCAAAAACTGAAGTTCTCATATACTCTCTCATCTCACAGTTTCTCCTATTATTAACATCTTGCATTAGTTTGGTACAGTGTTACAATATAGGCATCTGCATTCACACATCATTATCACCCAAAGTCAGTTTACCACAGGGTTTGCTCTGTGTTATCCATTCTACGGAGTTGCAGAAATGTATGCTGACTTGCATCTACCATTATAGTATCATACAGAGTAATTTCATTGCCCTAAACGTCAATTGTGCTCCACCTATTTATCCCTCTCTCCACCTAAGGCACAAGTGTCCACTAATATTTTTCCCATCTCCACAGTTTGTCCTTTCTAGAATATCCTGTCATTGATATCATACAGGATGTAGCTTCTTCAGATTGGCTTCTCGCACCTAGTAATATGCATTTAAGTTTTCTCTATGTCGGTTCATGACTTGATAGATCATGTATTTTTGTCTTTGAATAAAGCTGCCATATATGGATATACCATAGTTTGTCTGTTCACTCACTATTGAAGGTTAACTTGATTGCTCATGGTCAGATTTTTTGTTTTGAGGTAATTTTGGATTATAATACTGTATGTGATTCAAAGATATAAGTTCACACCTCTTCAGATGTATGTCACCACACCACCAAGGCACTCTCATTCCTCCACCATAGTCCATTGGATCTGCCCAATACTCTCTACTCTCCCTCACCCTCTCTGTGAGTCTCAATTCTAAATTCAGAATTTTAGGATTGGTTATTCATTTGGTCCTCTCTGACCCTATGTTTTATTTTTCTGTATTACACATGTTAGTAAAGGCATCTGGTATTTGTCTTTCTCCTCCTGTCTTATTTTGTTTAGCTTATCCCCTCCAGTTCCATCCATGTTGTTACAAATGGCAAAAGTTCAACTTTTCTTTAACTTGAGTATTATTGCATAGTGTATATATGCCACATCTTCCTAATCCATTCATCTGTCCTTGGGCACTTAAGTTGTTTCCATAATTGGCTATTGTAAATGGTCTTGTAATGAACATAGGAATGCATCTATCCCTTCAAATTAGTGTTTTTGCATACTTTGGGTATATATCTAGGAAAATTGTTGGATTGTATGGAAGATTTTTAAAATATTTTTTAGTATTTTCAGAAATCGCCATACTGTTTTCCATGAGAGTAGACCAGTCAACATTCCCACCAAAAGAATGTAAGAGCTCCTTTTTCTCCATATCCTCACCAACACTTGCTAGTTCTGGTCTTTCTGATATGGACCGTTTTCACAGGTGTTAGATATTATCTTACTGTGGTTTTGATTTCTATTTCCCTGGTGATAAGTAAAAATGGGCATTTTTTAAATGTGCCTGTTGACTATCTATATGTTTTCATTGAAGAATATTTCTAATCTTTAAATTGTAAATTTTGAGAATTCAGATGTAGAAGAAAATGGCTGATTCAGGAAAATCAAATGTGAACAGTATACAATTTAAAAGACTATTTTTTAGAACAGTTTTAGATTTACATAAAAATTGAGAATAAAGTAGAGAGGTTCCCTACATTCCCTCTTTCCCCCATACATGCATATACATGCATAGTCTCCCCCTTTATCAACATCAATCACTAGAGGTGCTTTTTTCTTTAACTAAGGATGAAGCTACATTGACACATCATAACCACCTAAAGTGCATAGATTCATATAAGGTTCATTCTGATATACATTTAATGATTTTGGATAAATGCATAATGACATTTTGCCATCTTTATAGTATCATACAGAATACTTTCACTACTCTAAAAATTCTCTGGGTCCTTCCAATTTATCTCCCCTGGCAACTATTGCTTTTTTTAATGTTCCCATTATTTTGCCTTTTCCAGAATATTATATAGTTGGAATCATAATTTGTAGCTCTTTCAGATTGACTTCTCTCAGTTGTTAACATGCATTTAAGTTTCCCCTATGCCTTTTTATGTCTTGCTAGCCCATTTATTTTTAGCATTGAATAATAATCCATTGTCTGGATGCTCCAGTTTTAATCATTCACTTACTAAGGGACATATTGGTTTCTTCCATATTTAGGTAATTGTTAATGAATCACTATAAACATTCACAGACGGGTTTTTTTTTTTTTAAGATTTTTTTTTTAAAATTTATTTATTCATACATACAAGCTGGGGTACAGGCCAGAGGCGTGGGGTTCACTAGAGACAGAGTGGGGAGCAGAACAGGCAGATCAGAAATATACTGCTGAGGGGAGCAGCGGGTGAGGCAGGAGAGGTCTGCCGCAACATGTGGGATTCTCCCCAGCTGGGCGTCGAACTCCCGAACTCGCATCGCGTGCTGCCAACAGCTCTATAGTGCAGTGCTCAACCGCTGCACCACCAGGGAGGTCCTCACAGACAGGTTTTAATGTGGATATAAGTTTTCAATTAAAAAAATTCAAGATGAAGATGAACTAATACCTATCCTGCTCAAACTCTTTAAAAAAAAATCGAGAAAAGAGGAATTCTTCCAAATACATATCATGAGGCCAGCATTGTGTTAATACCAAAACCAAACAAAGAAAAATATAGACCAATCTCCCTAATGAACACAGATGCAAAAGTCCTCAACAGAATCTTAGCACCAGATCCAACAATGAATAAGAAAGATTTTACACCATGGCCAGGTGGGATTTATACTAAGAACACAAGGATGGTTCAACATTAGAAAATCAAAATCAACATAACTCACCACATCAACACAAAGGAAAGAAAAAAAAACAACAACCATGCTCATATCAATAGATGCCAAGAAAGTACTTGGTAAGATTCAGCATCCATTTATGATGACAACATTTAAAAATTGGGAATAAATGCAATGTATTTTAACATAACAAAAGCTATATGTAACAAATCCACAGCTAGTATCGTTCTCAGTGTTGAAAAACTGAAAGCCTTTCCGCTGAGATTTGGTCCATGACAAAGATGTCAACTCTCACTGTTATTCAATGTAATATTAGAAGTCCTAGCTAGAGCAATTAGGCAAGAGAAAGCAATAAAAGGAATCCATCTTGGGAAAGAAGTAAAACTATCATTATTTGCAGATGATATGATGATATACCTACAGAACCCCAAAGACTCTGTGGGAAAAGTAATTTAAACAATAAACCAGTTCAACAAAGTGGCAAGATATAAAATCAGCACACAAAAATCAGTTTCATTCCTATATACAAATAATGAACTAGAAGAAGAAGAAATTAAGAAAGCCATTCCATTTATAATCTCACACACAAAAAAATTTAAATGCCTGGGAATAAGCCTAACAAAGGAGGTGAAGCACTTATGCAATGAACTTATAAAACATTGTGAAAATAAAAAGCAAACACAGAGAAATGAAGAGGTATTTCCTGTTCATGGATAGGAAGAATCAACATTGTCAAATGGCTATCCTAACCCAGGCAATTTACAGATTCAATGCAAGCTCAATAAGAATTCCAAAGGCATTCTTCAGAAAGAGAACAGAGATTACTGAAATTCACATGGAACCACAAAAAAAACCTTGGATAGCCAAATCTCTTCTGAGTAAAAAGGGCAAAAATGGAGCTATCACACTTCTGGACTTCAAACTGTATTATTATAAACATAATAATTAAAACAGCAGGGTACTGGAACAAAAACAGACACATAGACCAATGGAACAGAATTAAGAACCCAGATAAAACCACACATTTATGGGCAAGTAATCTATGACAAAGGAACAAAGTATATATGCTGGAACAAGAAAAACCTTTTTAAGAAATGGTGCTGGGAAAGGGCCTCCCCGGTGGTGCAGTAGTTGAGCGCTGCGCTGTGGAGCTGTCGGCAGCACGCGATGCGAGTTCGACGCCCAGCCTGGGAGAATCCCACATGGTGCGGCAGACCTCTCCTGCCTCACCCGCTGCTCCCCTCAGCAGTGTATTTCTGATCTGCCTTTTTTTCTCCCCGCTCTGTTTCTGGTGAACCCTCTCGCCGCCCCACGCCTCTGGCCTGTACCCCAGCTTGTATGTATAAATAAATAAATCTTAAAAAAAAAAAAAAAGAAATGGTGCTGGGAAAATTAGGCTGCCCCATGCAAAAGAGTAAAACTAAATTACTATCTAACACTATATATGAAAATCAACTCAAAATGGGTAAAATACTTCGGTGTAATACCTGAAAATATAAAATACATAGAAGTAAACATTCACAAATACTCCATGACATGAACTTCAGAAACATCATGCAGAGTCAGCTCCAGCAGCAAAGAAAACAAAGGATAAAATAAACAAGTGCTATTACATGAAACTGAAGAGCTTCTGTACAGAAAAAGAGACAGTGACCAAAACAAAGAGACACCCTATAGAATGGGAGAAAATATTTGCATACCATATATCTGATGAGGAATTGATATCAGAGAGCTGCATAAAGCTCATACAACTCAACAAATGAAAACAAACAACCCAATCAAAAAATGGGCAGAAGAGCTACTCACTTCTCGGAAGAAGACATGCAGATGCTAACTAGCATATGAAAAAATATTCATTACTTTGGGAAATACAAATGAAAACCACAATTAGATACCACCTCACACCCATGAGAATGTCCCATATATTAAAAAAACAAAAACAAAAAAACACAAACAACAAATGCTGGTGAGGGTGTTGAGAAACAGGAACCCTCTTACAATGTGTCCTGATCCAGCCCCTATGGAAAGAAGTGTGAAAGTTCCTCAAAAGACTGAAAATGTATTACCATATAACCCAGCATTTCCACTCCACGGTATGTACCCAAAGAATACAAAAATACTAATTTGAAAGGAAACTTTATGTTTATAGAAGCACTGTTTACAATAGCTAAAATATGCAAACAACCCAAATGTCCCAAATGGTATCATTTATATGTGGAATACAAAGAAACAAAGGATCAGGAAAAAAACAACCTTTAAAACATCTCTTGAAAACCGACCATAGATATGAAGTATTCAGGAGGGGAGGAGGTGGGTGAGGGAGGGAGAGAGGGAGTGGAGAAAATGGGAAGGAGAACATGATGGGCTATGGTGGAGTACTATGGGTGCTTCAGTGTTAGCAAAACTATGGTGAAGACACCTGAGGGAAGAAAACCTATACTGTGAAAAAACAAGGATGAAAAATAATGGTTTGTCGTTAATAAAAACAAACCAAAAAAACTCCTCAAAACCAAGATGTTTGCCCAGGATATTGGGTTATCTATTGCTTTATAGAATGATATTTATGCGCCCATTTGAGTGACTAGTGCTCCAAGGCTGGCACAGTGTAGGAGCTGGGACGACAGAAAGTGAAGCGATTGCTGGCAGAGTTATCTTGAGTTTAAGACTCTCTTGGGCCTATGGCTGCCCAAGCTGATGGGGAGATCTTCAAAGACCTTTCTTCTAGATCAGTTCCTCAATCAGATATTCCCCAACAGCTCAGGCTAGCACTGATCTCGCTACCTCTTATCTGTAGGTTCTCCAGCCTGTATTTTTCCCAGCGATACAGGCAGGGGCAGAGTGATCTGGGAGCTGTGAGTTCGGACTGCAGACAGACTGTGGTCCCAGCAGTGGACACATGCACAAGAGGGGCAGGTGCTTCTTCTTGGTGTCTGTGAGAGTCATTTGTAAAGATTGCTCTCCTTGCAAGACTGTCTCAATCCCCTCTTGGGACTTGTGGTCCCAGGAGAAAATTGAAAACAGGGTCTGTTCCTAGCAACTACCAGAAACAGAATTTTCCCTGGAGGTGTAAGGACCTGCTGCCAGGGCCTGTGTTATCTGAACTCTGCTGAGAGGCAGCAAGCACCCTAGGTGAAAGTAGTAACAGCAGTGGCCCCAGGTGATGATGGGATGACTTTCCCATCACAGCAGTTGTAGAGAGGAACACCACAAGCAAAGGGACTACAGGTAGATCTCCTTCTGTTGACAGTTTCCACTGGCAGGGTCTTCCCCGAAGATTGATTCCATCTGCCCACACCAACTTGTGGAGTCAAGCAAATAGTCACTGTTTTGTGAAAAACATTGTGCCTGCAGTTGTAAAGACTCTTTGGTGACCTCAGGTGACCCTAATAGCAATGGGACAGGGTGTTTCCTCCTCTGGCTCTGGCTCTTTGGTTGATGTCTAGCTGTGGGCATCAGCCCTTGGTTGTGTATATCTGGGGTTCTCTGCTTCCCAAAGTCCTATTGTTCTCTGCAAAGGGAAGGCCCCTTTGTTTTTCTCCACCTGGTCGTGGGTATGCCCTTCTCTAGTGCAGTTGTACTGGGCTCCCAGATATGGGTGTGAGCCTTTCAGTCACCAAAAGGATCAAACAGTTTTTGTACCACAGTTGCCCCCATCCTGTATGGGTCTGGCTGCCCTGGTGACATTCCAAACAAAATTATAATTTTTTTTCTACTATCACTGGTGTTACTCTTCCCTGTGAAAAATGCTGATCTTCCAGTTGTCTTTAACCCCTCCCACTCTCCCATTCCAGGACTGTTGTCTTTGCCTGTGTGATATTTTGTTGTTTGAGGGGTGGAGGTAAGCCTGGCATCTTTACTATTTCACCCTCCTACCAGAACTCCCTGGCAAATATTATATCCTGAGTCCTTTAATCTTAATATAAGGACAAAGCATCAAGTTAAGGAAAGAAGTTATTTAGCTAAAGTGATGGTAATTAACATATAATTTAAAACAAAATGAAGGAATAGAAGGATATACCACAAATGATAGAAAATAACAAAATTCAAGGGAAAAAACTAAATGCAACTGAACTAGGCAACCTGTGTAGAGAAGAGTTTAAAGCAAGAGTGCTAGCAATGCTTACTGCAAATAAGGAAAACAATAAGTGAACAAAATGAGAACAACCACAAGGGCATAGAAAGTTTCAAACAGAAATAATAGAGTTACAGAACACAATAGCTGAATTGAAAAATAGAGATACTCAACAGTAGACAAGCAGCAACAGCAGATTGAATCAGTGATCTTAAACACAGGCAGTGAAAAACATTTAAACAGACCAGGAAAAAGAAAAAATAATTAGGGAAATATGAAAATAGCATAGTAGCTTCATGGGATAACATGAGGAGGAACATTGGCATGTCATTAGGGACACAGAAGAAGAGAGAGAAAAAAGGGTAGAAACATTTGACAGAATAATAGCTGAGAATTTCCCTAACTTGGGGAAAGAAGCATCCAGATTCAGGAAGCTAAAAAAGTTAACAAACAAAATAAACCAAAACGAACATACTCCAATACATAATTACAGTGGTAAAAACTAAGGATAAGGAGAAAATACTAAAATCATCTAGAAAAAATTAAATCATTTAAATGAGAATCCTTTTAAGATTATCTGCAAATTTCTCATCAGGAATCTTGCAGGATAGAGGGAAAGACATGATATATTTACAGAACTGAAACAAAAGGATTTTCACTGTGAGTACACTGTCCTGATAGAATATCACTCTGAAATAAAGGAGGGGTAAATAACTTTACAAAATTTAAAGGAATTCATTACCACTCAATTGATCTTAGAAAAAAATACTAAAAGGACATCTATGAAACAAAAATAAATTCAACTTAGAAACAGCACAACATCAAAAAAATATATACGCAGGTAGGGGAGTAAAATTGTGGACCTCTAGAATGAGCCTAATATCAATCCAACAGGTTATGGTTATGGAATCTTATGTGAAAACCTTGGTAACCTCAAAACTAAAGTCTGTAGAAGAAACATTTAAGAAATTGGAAAGGGAATTCAAAGATAAAGAAGGACCAGAGAAGAAAATTTAAAAAGCAACAAATACAAACTACAAAAACACCCCCCAAATACCCAGATAAAACCACAATAAATCTATTTTAATAATTAACCTGTTTTAATAGGCGGAATTCACATCTGAAAGATACTGAGTAGCTGAATAGATCAAAAGACAAAAGAACTTTCTGCTGCATACAGGAACTCATCATAGCTTTAAAGACAAATGCAGGCTTGAAGTACAAGATTAGAAGACAAACCTACAAATGGTAAGCAAAAAAGTCAGATTCATCCATATTTATATCAGATAAAGTAGATTTTCAGCCAGACAAAATATGACAGGGATGAATATTTTAGAATGGTTAAGGGCTTAATACAAGATGTTATTACATATCAGTGTGTGTGCACCAAACGATGGAGCATCAAAATACGTAAAGAAATTATTAATTGAACTAATGAGTGGCATTGATAACAACAAAATGATAGGGTATTTTTACACCCTACTTACAACAATGGACAGCTCAAACAGACAGAATAAATAAAGAAATAATAATCATAAATGACAAACTAGACCAGATGGACTTAATAGATATTCACAGAATAGTCTACCCCCAAACAGCAGAATTTGCATTTTTCTCAAGTGCACATGGAACTTCTCAATGATGGACCATATGTTGGGACACAAAACAACTGTCAATAAACTTATAAAGATTGAAATTATACCAAGTATTTTTTCCCATCATCTATAACTCACCACAAAAATAAAATTGGACAAACCTCAAATACATGGAGATTAACAACATGCTTCTCAATAATCAATGGGTCCATGAAGAAATTAAAGCATACATTAAAAAAATTCTTAGAGACATATGGGATGAGCAGAGGTGGTACTAAGAGGGAAGTTAATGGCAATACAGGCCTACATCAAGAAACAAGGAAAAATCTCAAACAATTTAACCTTTCACTTGAAGTGTCTTAAAGAAAAACAAAGGAAATAATTTAGTAGAGGAAGGAAATACTAAAAATCAGTGGAAATAAAACCGAAATAAAAGTTAACACAGTAGGATCAATGAAGCCAGGAGTTGGTTCTTTGTAAAGAACTAAACACAATTTCGTAAAGAACCAAGCGCAATTCAAACACAACTGACAAACTATTAGCTAGGATCACAAAGAAAAGAAGAGAGAAAAAAGAATAGAATCAGAAATGGGAGACGAAAACTTACAACAGACACCATAGAAAACTACAGGACCCTAAGAGACTACTCTGAACAGTTACATGCTAATAAATAGAACAATAGCTTACCAAGACTGAACCAGGAAGATGAACAAGACTTGAATATAAATATTTAATTATTTTAAAATATCAATTTCTGATTATTTGTTGCCAGTACATATGCAATTGATTTTTGAATAGCAAACTTGAATTGTGAAACATTACTCAATTCTACAATTTGTTCTAGAATTCTAAAGATCCTATAGTGTTCTCTAACTATATGATTATGTTCTTTGTGAATAAAAATATTTTTTTCATTTTTTTTAAAAGATTTTATTTTATTTATACATACAAGCTGGGGTACAGGCCAGAGGCGTGGGGTGGAGAGGGTTCACCAGAGACAGAGTGAGGGGTAGAACAGGCAGATCAGAAGTACACTGCTGAGGGGAGCAGTGGGCGAGGCAGGAGAGGTCTGCCGCACCATGTGGGATTCTCCCCGGCTGGGCGTCAAACTCTCGTCGCCGCTGCCAGACAGCGCCACAGCGCAGTGCTCAACTGCTGCGCCACCGGGGAGGCCCTATTTTTTTCATTTTGGACATAAATGAAGACCATTCAAATGAGAACAAGCAAAGCCTATTTACTTAGAGACTGGGAAAGGATGGAAGGCAGCTACCGTCACCTTTGATTGGTGGAGACTCATGTAAGCAGAGGAATGGGGAAACTTTATAGCAGAAAAACAGTAGGGATTCAGGTAGGTGCTGATAGGAGGCTGCTGGCACAGGAAAGCTCTAGACAAGCTAACTGGAAATGGGCATTCAATGTGACTCGCTTGGGACAGGTATTTGGTTCTCCTGTTGGTTCTAAGTTGGAAGCAGATTCTTTCTCTGCACAGAATAAGAATTCTTATTCTACGTTCATAAGGACTATTTGTGGTTTCCTTTTTTGTAATGTTTTGGGTTTTGTTGTCAGAATAAAGCTAGACACATAGAATGAATCTGGGAATATTACCTCCTCTTCAGTATTCTAGAAGAGTTTGTGTACAGTTGGTGTTATTTCTTAAACTTTGCATAGAATTTCCCAGTGAAATCATCTGAGTGTGATATTTCCTTTATGGGAAAATGTTTCACTACAAATTCAATTTGCTTAATAGGTTATTTGGGTTAAGTATTTCTTTTTAATATATACAAGTCTCTATAAAAGAATCAAAAGCTTAATAAATATGCAGCTTTACATAAAGTTCAACCCCAACTGCAAGAGAGGGAGAGATAAGGGCAGGGACAGGCCCTTTGGGGCCAGATTGGGGGAGGGGTGTGAAGGTGGCCCAGGATCCCAGTCCTGTGGACTGGAGCTGGCAACTTCTGGCAGGAGGGGAAGGGCTCCAGGCCAGGCGGGTGGCAGGTGGGGAGGTGCAGCTCAGTAACAGTGATGGCCACTGGGTGTGTTTTTTCTTGAGTAAGCATTGGACATTTGTATTTTTCAAGGATTTTTAAAAATTTGTCTAAGTTTTAGAGTTTATTGGCATAAAGTTGTGCATAATATTCTTTCATTATTTGAGTATCTTTTCAAATCTGCAGTGATGGTCCCTCTGTCCTTGATTTTGGTGATTTGTCTTTCTACCTTTTGCTGATCATCAGCTACAGGCTTACCAATTTTATAGACATTCTCAAAGAGCCACCTCTTTTTCATTGATTTTTCTCTATTTTTTGTTTCCTGCCTTTTAGATTTCCAATTTGATATTTATTTTTCCTCTCTTCTGCTGTCATTAGGATTAATTTACTTTTCTCTTTATAGTTTTTGAGGTAAAAGCTGAAGTTATTGATTTGAGAGCTTTCTAATATATGCATCTAGTGCTCTAAATTCGCAGTGGCATTTTCAAAGTCTCTATATAATGAATCAGTGTTAACATTGATTGGGACATTAAAAATTGTTATGTTTTACCTTAGCATTTTATAGTTGGGAACCATAAATTAGCCAGCACTCAAAGTTAATAATATATTTCTCCATTAGTGTGTCAACAGCCTCTCTTGTGGAAATAGTGTTGGAAATTAATCTAGCTGTATATTCAGAAATAGACTCTCACTTTCCTTTTGTTTTAATCTTTGTAACAGATTTTAAAATTACATCCTATTGATACCTGCTCATCTTTGGGCTTAGAATAGCCTTTAGTGAAGTATAACTCCCATTGTATTCTATTAGCACAACTTGTGCTTGTGTATTTTTGTACTAGAGCCCAGACCCTTAAGGAAGGGAAATGCCATTAAACATACTAAAGCCAAAAGAAGAAAAGGAATTATATGGCTGAAAAAGTATAACAAGTGTATTGTGGCCAATAAATTGGGAGATACAGGGGGTGAATGTGGAGGATAATGAATGATTGTTCATGGAAGGTGATGTTGAGATATCACAAAAAAATAACTAGAAAATGTCTGCTGACTTTTCCTGCTTTTGGTGACATCTCTTCTGGGTGTAATAACTCAATGAAAATGATGCCTATAAATCTGTATGGCAGGTGACTTGTGATGGTGGTTTTGATCATTCTCTGTATATAATATGCATCAAGGATTTGGAGAATAAATGAATGAATAAATGCTTGTCATGTAAGTGTATGTACTATTTACCTGCTGGCGTCTATGACCTGTTAACTACTGTCATGGCTGAAACACTCTGTGTGTGTGTGTGTGTGTGTGTGTGTGTGTGTGTGTGTGTGTGTGTGTGTGTGTGTGTGTTAGAGTTGGTTTAATCTAATAAGACTAGAAAATTATTAGAACTCCAACATTAATTTCCTTCTTATCTTGGCCCCGTTTTATGAATTTACTCTCAACTGAGAGGAATAAGATTTGCAGTACCAGGAATTTGATTTAAATATGACTTAGAATCAACATATCACCCTTGTTGAAGTCCAGAAGAAAGAGCCATGTGGCAGAGAACAGATGGTCATGTTTAAGGCACTAATTTCTGCTGGATTCCTAATTCAGCAAAGAAGAAAGAAACCACAGCCGCAGCCGCCCCTTTACTGCTGGGTTTTGTCTTGCAAACCAGAAACAACTGCAGTGACTTGGGGAGCTGGAGACAGACAAACCCTCTATCCTTTTAAAAAAATAAGTTATAATTTTCCGCTCTTTTCATCAGTTTTCAGAATTTTAGTACGCTTATATGAAACAGCAAATCAGTCAGCAGGTAAAAAGAAGTAGGGCAGGCCCACTGGAAATCTAGTTAAGAGCAGGTGGCAGGAGGGAAAGCGCTATGCATGGTGCTGCATCATCATGTGGTGCCCAGTGTTAGGATGATGACATTATTATTTTCCTGGGATGAGCAAATGTCCTGTCTGCATGATTATACTGGTTAGACACTTTTAGTAGTCCTGAGCTAACTTTATACATGCATATTTATCTGTGGACTGACTTTTGAGAAAAGATTCTGAATCAGAATTAGATTGTCAAGAATGATGAGGATAAAGACAAAATTACAGAATGCAGACTATGTATTTGAGATAGACAAGCAGAACTGAGTTTGACAGACAATTCTGTTTCCTTTGCTTTAACTGCAGTCTTCAGATAGCGAGACTAATTAATGTGCTAGCTGTAATCAGTTGAATTTAAGAGATATTTTTGGACACCTACTATATATCCTGCTTTGTTAGAATTGGAAGATACATACCTTGCCCTTTGCCAAAGTGGTTGTGGTTTGGGGCTACAGGAGATATGCTGGGAGGTATTAGATATGCATGAGATACACTGAGAATATTTTATGAGTTGCTCAAATGAAAACAAGAGGCTAAGATATATTGTAAAGACAATGAGAGCTGTAAGAGGTTAGAAGGGAATGGCATTAGTATATGGAGCAATTGTGGAAGAGTTCAGAGTATTGGTCTTAGAACAGACACATGAGGGTTATTATATGTGAGCATATAAATGGTGGACATACAAACATCCCAGAAATTGGGAAGGGAATCAACAAGCATGTGATAGCAGAAATAGGCATTTGGTGATCTTATGATGGTATGGGGAAATTATCCTATGGTATAGCATTACACTTAAAACTTGGTTTTGGTAGTCAGAAACCTGGGTTCAGATCTCAGCTCTATAGAAACTACTAGTTGAGTAGTAGCCTTGTAGAAATTAAATTTGATTTAATTTAACTTCAGGTGCAGAGGGATAAATTAATCACACTCAAACTTCATAATTCATTTTCTGTAGTCTTCCATGCAAAGAGTCTCTATTATTTACTTATCTATTATATTTACTTCTCTCTATACCCTGGGAAGGACTTGACTTTGGGTAAGGCCGTTTTCTGTAGCTGAGGGGACTCTCCCAAAGGGTGACCAATGAAGGCTGCTGCTGACATTGATCTCTGTAGCAGAAGCAACAAATTCTTCACTGACAGGGATCTGGGTGGGCTGAGTATGGTCACATCCATCAGACTGACCGAACTCTTCTGCAAGTTATAATGGGGTGTCTATTGATTCTGTTAATTTTTCAAGATAAATGTTTTTATTATTTGTGAACAATGAGGATTTACTCTTCTCTTCCTATTCTTAGATTTCTTTTTTTTCTCTTTCTTTGTGGCGTTAGTGAGACATTTCAGTGTTATATTTGGCAGTAACAGTGACAATGGGTATATTTTCTTTTTACTAGTTTTTTTAAAAAAATACAAGCAGTATTTTCCCAGTAAGTGTATTTTTTCCATATAACATGAAATAAGGAATAGGAAGAATATTCATATTCTTCCAAGTTTACTAAGGTTTCTCAAAAAAGTCCATGTGCGTGCTGGATTTTCTCATGTGATTTTTCTGTATTGATTGGGATACGATTTTTTCTTCCCTTAGCTTAGTAGTGTAGTGAGTAGCATTGGTTTATTTTGATGTTGAGTCATGCTTGGACTTCTTGATTGAGACTGATATATTGAGAATGATTTTAAAAAATTAAAACCTTATATCCACACAAAACCCACACAGGATATTAGCAGCAGTTTTATTTACAATTACTAAAACATGGAAGCAACCAATATGTCCTTCAGTAGGTAAATGAATAAACTGTGATATATCCAGATACTAGAATATTTGATTGAGAATGATATATTATTATTATTATTTAAAAAAAAACAATGTTGTATTCTGTTTGCAGATCTTAGGTTTTGGCATTTAATTGTTTCATTAGAGAAATTTTAGGTTCACAGAAAAATTCAGAGAGATGTACAGAAATTTCTCATATACATGTTTTCCCTCTACATACACAGCCTCCCTTATTGTCAGCATTCCCCATCAGAGTGGTACCTTTACCATAACTGCTGGCCCTAAATCATCATTACCCAGATTCCATAGTTTACCTGAGGGTTCATTCTTTGTATTGTATAGTTGATGGCTTTTTACAAATGTATACTGACATGTATCCATAATTATGGCATCCTACAGAGCATAATCACTGTACTAAAAATTCTCTGTGCTCCCCTTATTTATCATCTCCCTCCCTAACTCCTGACAACCAATGATCTTTTACTGTCTCCATAGTTTGCCTTTTCAGAATGTCTTATAGTTGGAATCAGAGAATATAGCTTTTTTCATATGGGCTTCTATCACTTCGTAATATGCTTTTAAGGTTCCTTAGTACCTTTTCACATCTTGATAGCTCCTTTCTTTTTAACAATGAATAATATGCTAGTATCTGGATATATCACAGTTTATTCATTTACCTACTGAAGGACATATTGGTTGCTTCCATGTTTTAGTAATTGTAAATAAAACTGCTGCTAATATCCTGTGTGGGTTTTGTGTGGATATAAGGTTTTAATTTTTTAAAATACAAGCAAGATGGAATTTTTCTGATTATCAAAGAGAAATTAAGTTAAATCATATGAAATTTCCAATATTTGAACATGTTTTTGTGTGTAAAAATAGCAGTTTCATATTGTTTCAACATTCATATATTTGTGGTATATCATATCAATGGATTTTATCTGTTAAGCCAATCACTCTAACATGGTTATGATGTATGTAATATTTTTATTTTTCATGATTTCATGCTTTTGTTTTATACTGGTAACATCTTTTTAACTCTTCAAATATATTTCTCATCTTTATTTTAAATTTGTGGTTGGTATATTCCAATAGCTTTGCTTTACTTCATTTTGTGCCTGGTTGCCTACCAGATTGCTGTTGTTTCACACAAGATAGAAATGTTGAGAAGGGAGGCAGGCCTAAGAGGGAAGATGATTTTTTCTTTGGAAGTTTGAGTGGCAGAGTAGGATAGCTAAAGGGAATGTTCGAAGGTGATTAGGAAGAGAATGGAAATTGGAAGGGAGGAGGAAAGCGAAGACCATGAGAAGGAAAACTGGTTGTCATAGAATCTGAGATCTGGATGGTCTCAGAGAAGAGGCCCAGCCAAGACCAGACTTCTCTCAAGCTCTGTACTTCTCAGCCTGTCTTTGCCATCCCTGATAGATCAGCCTTCAGACTGTTGCTTCCTAAATTTGCCTCACACTGGAGTACATTCAGTTGAGCTGGAGATAGCTCATTCCATCTTGACTTCCATAGAAGGGGAGAGGAAAGGATTAGAGAGGAGGAGAAGAAGAGCCATGGTTTTCAAAAATCCACTTGCCTTCTAAGTACTTGGGGAGTTGGTGAAAACCTGAATCTCAGGCGTCCACCTCTAGCAGTTCTTATTACTCAGTCTGAAGCATTCCTTTTTGAAACCTCCTTATGATTCTGAATCAGAATGTCCCAGGGACCAAACTTTGTGAAAGAGTGGAAGGAAAAGGATTGCTCCAGATCTGGTCTCTTTCATAGGGAGCAGGCAATGAGGTGGGACCCAGGAATTGCTGCCATGCCTTCTCTGCTGTTCCCTGTAGGGGGCACTCTGCAGAGCTCCCTGACTTGTAAGGCTCTGCTTCCTGTAGGCTGTGTCTCTTTTTCCTCTAGCTGAAAGGAGTGACATAGGGACTTTGGGAACTTCTGGGAAGTATTTTCTGAATAAAACTATCTTCTACTGAACACATGTATGTATCTGAACCACCTGGCTCAGAAAAGATGAATTATTTCAGAAATTCCCTGTTTTTTCTTTAATTATGCTTTCAATTCAAAGCACCCTGCAAAGAAACTAAAATCTGGGACTTTGAGTAGGCAAATAGATAAACTGAAAGGCAGGTGGTGGTGGAGCTGCAGGTGATAGCAGAGTTGCAGCTGGCAGCCACTTGCATGTTTCCCCGAAAGGTCTGTAGAGTTGTATTAAACAAAACAAATATTGCTGGAAAATAAAATATGTCTTAGTACTTGACTCTCTAAATTATAAAATATGGGGTTCAAGGGGAAAAATTGTTTCCCTGCCATTAGATGAAATGAAACTGTTAGTGGGCAGACTGAGGGGCACCCTGGAATCCCCAAATCTGTATACTCTTAAGAAAATGCCAGTCACTGCATAAAAACAAAGCATACTTTTAATGTGCAATATCTTTAATAGAATGATTGTGCATAGAGAGGATGGATAGAAGAGATATGATATGGTTTCCTAATGAAACACCCAAAGTTACCCATTCCCTTGTGGGTAAATTCCCAGCTAAACAGGTTGACCCTAAGCAGGGCCGCAGAGGCCCCAAAACCTGCCTCAAGTCTAAGGCACCTTCTCATGGGGAACCATAGGAAAGAGGAAGAAGGGGCCAGACAAGTCTGGGATGAAAGGAGTAAAATTAAAGTACAAATTAAGAGAAAGCTGCCACTGTCAGCCTCCCTATGTGTCTCTACCCTCGTGTCTCTTTCAAGTGTCTCTACATCTTCTACATCTCTTGACTCTGTATGTGATTTCCAGGTCCCTCAAGTCCAAAGCTGAGAAGCATGAGGGCCCTTTTCCACATGTCTCTCTTCATGTGTCTCCCCTTCTTGTGTCTCTGTTTCTCCAAGTGTTCTTTTTTTAATCTATTTTTTTAAAGATTTATTTATTTATGCATTCAAGCTGGGGTGTAGGCCTGAGGTGTGGGGTGGTGAGAAGATTCACCAGAGACAGAGTGGGGAGCAGAACAGGCGGATCGACTGAGGAGAGCAGTGGGCTAGGAAGAAGAGGTCTACTGCACCATGTGGGAATCTCCCTGGCCAGGTATCTAACGTGCTGGAGTGGCTCTGGATAGCTTCATAGTGCTGAGCTTAACCCATTGTGCCACCAGGGAGGCCCCTTTCCAAGTGTTCTATAGGTTCACCTGTCAGCTCAGCTCTTTCTCTCATTAGATGGAGCAGTGAACATGGAGCCTCCCTTTTTTCATGGAGATGCCTCTGTTACAAAACTAACCTATTTTTTATTAGCCCTGAGGATTCCCAGCGCTACCTAACTTTAACCAGGAAATTTGTGAGGAAAAATCTAGCTCCAACATGCACTGGTGGGGTGTGTGTGTGGGGGAAGTGAGGGGAGACGAGGACAGGCAGAAGTGGGAATGCTATTTTGTGCATATTATTTTACACTGAGAAATGTTCCTAATAAATTCATTGACTACCATTTTCAGATTATAAAGTTATATGTACCTACAAGTATTCTTGAAATGGAATGAACATCAAATCTATGGAAATTGGGTTATATTTCAATTGTACCAGAGGAATCTGACTTTAAAAATATAATTTTTTTTTGGTAAGTTAAGAAATTTCTTGGTAGGCAAATATTCTACCACCTTGTTAGTCTCCATGTATTTTTTCTATTGTGGTGTGTAAAGCGAGGTCCATTTGAGTTAAGTCCTATAGGCAGTCAGCTATTTTTATTTCAGTTTTATTGAGGTATAATTGACAATTAGATTTCTAAGATATTTAAAGTAGGTATCATAGTGATTTGATATTCAGATATATTGTAGAAGGATCCCCCCATCTGGTTAATTAACACATCCATCATCATCTCACATTGTGTGTGCGTGCATGCGTGCGTGCACGTGTGAACGTAAGTTCTCTCATAGGAAATTTCAATTATACCATACAGTGTTATCAGGTATAGTCACAATGTTTTATATTAGATCCTCAGACCTTATTCATCTTACAGCTGAACATTTATGATCTTTCACTTACCTTTCCCTACTTTTCCCATGTCCAGCCCCTGACAACTACTTTTCTACTCTCTGTTGCTCCAAGTTTGGCTCTTTAAATTTTGTAGATTCCACTTAAAAGTGATACCATGCCTGCCTTGCCTTTTTCTTCTCGTTTTGCTAAAGGATAATCGCTTTAAATTCTATCTGTTGCGAATGACAACATTTTCTTATTTCCCATGGCTAAATAAATTCCATTGTATGTGTATGTGTGTGTGTATTCCACATTTTCTTTATCTATTTATTTGTTCACAGGCATGTAAGTTGTTTCCATATCTGGGTGACTGTGAATAAGCCTCAGTGTATATGGGAGAGCAGACATCTTTTCAATATCTTGTTTTCATTTCCTTCGGATAGGTACCATGCAGTGGAAATTATGGATCAAACGGTGGTTCCTATTTTTGCCTTTTTAGGACCTTCCATACCTTAATACATAGTGGGTGAACCAATTTACATTCCTAGGAACAGGGCGCACTTTGCTCTACGTCCTCCCCTTGTTATCCTTATCTTTTTAATGATTGTCATTTTAACAATGAAATGCTACCTCATTATTATGATTTTGATTTGCATTTCCCTTAGGCCCTTTTCATGTACCTGTTGGCAATTTGAATGTCTTCCTTTGGACACATGTTCCTTTAGTTCCTTTGACAATTTTTTAATCAAACTGTCTTTTGGCTATTGAGTTGTATGAGTTCTTTATTTATTTGGGTATTAATTCCCTTAGTAGATAAATGATTTGCAAATATTTCTTTCCATTCTGTAGGATGGCTTTCATTTTGTTGATAACTTCCTCTGCTGTGCAGAAGTTTTAATAGAAAGAACAGTGATCAGAACAGAAATAAATGAAATGGAGACTAAAAAGATAACAGAGAAGATTGATGAAACTAAGAACTGCTTATTTTTAAATCGTATTATTTTTAATTGGTTTATATCACTCTACATACCACTGTAACAGTGTTTTATATCACTGAAATTATAGGTTCGCACCTTTTCAAATGTATTTACCACAGCACACCTGCCACCAAATCTTCCACAACCATAATCTTCCACGATAGTTCATTGGGTTTCCTTCTCCTTTTTTCCTGAGCCTCACCCCTCCCCTTGGTAGCCTCAACTCTACAGAGAAATCTCTAGAGTTTGTTTTGGTTTAGTTTTGTTTGTTTCTTTGTTTTGTTTCTTTATATCTCACATATTAGTAAAAATCATCTAATATTCTGACTTATTTCACTTCTGATTTATTTGGCTTACCATAATCCCTTCTAGTTCTATCCATGTTGTCATAAATGTCAAGATTTCACTTTTTTATAGCTGAGTAATATCCATTGTGTACGTACATATACTAGATCTTCTTGGTCCACTAATCTGTTGTTGGGCATTTAGGTTGTTTCCACAGTTTGGTTATAGTAAATAATATGAAATGAAAAATGAAGCTAGACTGCTACCTCACACCCTGCACAAAAGTCAACTCAAAATGGATAAAAGACCTGGATGTAAGACCAGAAACCATAAAATGTATAGAAGAAAATATAGGCAAAACTCTACATGACATACATCTCAGCAAAATCTTGAAAGACACATCCCTCAAAGCAAAGGAAGTAAAAGACAAGATAAACAGATGGGATTATATCAAAATAAAA